>JAQQAC010006877.1:5028087-5315597 GCA_029783875.1 Phataginus tricuspis | reverse complement strand
GGGGGGACTGTACAGCTCAGAGAAGACAAGTAGTGATTCTCATCTCACTACACTGATGGACAGTGACTGTAAAAGGGTTGGTGGGGGGGACCTGATGAAGGGGGTAGTTTAATCATCACAATATTGCTCATGTAATTGTAGGTTAATGATACTAAAATAAAATAAATTGTAAAAAAAAAAAGAACCCCCCCAAATAATAATAACAATAACTCTATTTTCCTAAACAAATAAACAAACAAAAATGTAAATACCGGCTGCTGCCCTGCTGCTGTCGTAGGCAAGGGCGGCCGCTGGTGCGTCTGTGACGTCGGCGGGGGCGTCTGTGACGGCGGCGGTGGCGGCGAGGGCGAGGAGACCAGAGACGAAGGCGGTGGGTGCGGCGGCAGCGGTGCTTGGGGCAGGTGGCGTCGAAGGAGGGGGAAGATGGCCGACGTTCTCAGCGTCCTGCGACAGTACAACATCCAGAAGAAGGAGATCGTGGTGAAGGGGGATGAAGTGATCTTCGGCGAGTTTTCCTGGCCCAAGAATGTGAAGACCAACTATGTGGTGTGGGGACTGGAAAGGAAGGCCAACCCAGAGAGTACTACACATTGGATTCTATCTTATTTCTACTTAATAATGTCCACCTTTCTCATCCTGTTTATGTTCGACGTGCAGCTACTGAAAATATTCCTGTGGTTAGAAGACCTGACCGAAAAGATCTACTTGGCTATCTCAGTGGTGAAGCATCCACATCAGCAAGTATAGACAGAAGTGCCCCTCGAGAAATAGGACTTCAGCCATCTACTCAAGTCAAACGAGCTGCAGATGAAGTTTTGGCAGAAGCCAAGAAACCACGAATGGAGGATGAAGAGTGTGTGCGCTTGATAAAGAGAGATTGGCTGCTCGCTTGGAGGGTCGCAAAGAAGGGATTGTACAGACTGAACAAATCAGGCCTCTGTCTGAAGCTATGTCAGTGGAAAAAATTGCTGCAATCAAGGCCAAAATTATGGCTAAGAAAAGATCTACTATCAAGACTGACTTAGATGATGATATAACTGCCCTTAAACAGAAGAGTTTTGTGGACGCTGGGGTAGATGTGACCCGAGATATTGTCAGCAGAGAGAGAGTTTGGAGGACACGGACAGCTATCTTACAGAGTACAGGAAAGAATTTTTCCAAGAATATATTTGCAATTCTTCAATCTGTAAAAGCCAGAGAAGAAGGGCGTGCACCTGAACAGTGACCGGCCCCAAATGCAGCACCCGTGGACCCCACATTGCATACCAAACAGCCTATCCCAGCTGCCTATAACAGATACTACCAGGAAAGATTCAAAGGAAAAGAAGAAACGGAAGGCTTTAAAATTGACACGATGGGCACCTATCATGGTGACCCTTAAATCTGTAATGGAGGGTGCATCAGCACATTAAGACTCAGACTCCTGCAGCACAGCCAGTACCGAGACCAGTTTCTCAAGCAAGACCTCCTCCAAATCAGAAGAAAGGATCTCGAACACCCATTATCATAATTCCTGCAGCTACTACCTCTTTAATAACAATGCTTAACGCAAAGGACCTTCTACAGGACTTGAAATTTGTTCCATCAGATGAAAAAAAGAAACAAGGCTGCCAACGAGAAAATGAAACTCTAACAGAGAAGAAAAGACCAGATACAACCAGGGGGCACAGCAGTTAGTGTCACAGTTCCTTATAGAGTAGTAGACCAGCCCCTTAAACTTATGCCTCAAGACTGGGACCGGGTTGTAGCAGTTTTTGTGCAAGGTCCTGCATGGCAGTTCAAAGGTTGGCCGTGGCTTTTGCCTGATGGATCACCAGTTGACATATTTGCTAAAATTAAAGCCTTCCATCTCAAATATGATGAAGTTCATCTGGATCCAAATGTTCAGAAATGGGACGTAAGAGTATTAGAACTCAGCTATCACAAGCGTCATTTGGATAGACCAGTTTTCTTACGGTTCTGGGAAACGTTGGATAGGTACATGGTAAAACATAAGTCCCACTTGAGATTCTGAATTCCTTGGTTTCCCTTTTTCTGGAAATCTGGATTAAGAAGCTTGGATATGCCTTGATCTAAGACTGAGACTCAAGCTTTATGAATTTGTCAAGAATTTACAAAAGAAGGTCACAGATTGATCTTTTATAAGACCTTATTTGATGCTTTATGCTTCAAAGGGATGATATGATGCCTGTCGTCCATATAAGCAAACGTTTTGGCTTACAACTATTTTTTTAATAACTAGCCTTCTAGTATGTAATGGAAATTGTATATTTTGATAGAATTTTTTTCTCCATTGGTTAAATTAGCATTACTTAAAATTTGTTTCTTTAGAAAATAAATTAGAGGTTATTAAAAAAAAAGTGTTCTGAACTAGATTAAAAGAGCATTTAGACCACGTTCTGCTCCTAGCTGTGTTACTTAAGGAATGAGTTTTAAATCTTCTGAGTTTCAAATGTCCTTAACAGTTATGCAAATATGAAATCATATTATCTTCTCTCCCTGCTTGCCTGGGTTTTTGTGGTACATATATAAAGAAGAAATAACATAATAAAAATGTTTAAATGTTACACAAATTAAAATACTTTGTCTACTCATCATTTCTGTCTATAAATTTTCTGTAATACTTTTCCCCAAGTCTATGGATGCCCAAAATATAATGCCCATATTTTTGGAAGTCAGGTTTATTGAGGCATAAACACAGTAAAAGTCTTCCTTTTTAGGAAGTCTTGAAATCTAGGCAAAGCTCTACGAGTTGGGGAAAGTCTTCCCTTCTCAGCCTCAGTTTCCAGATCTTTAAAGGAATGGAAAGGTGGCTAGAAAATTCTGAAGTTCTGTACTTTCTTTTGGTATAATTTAGATTTCTGATAATGATTTTTGGAAAGAGGTAGTTGGAAAGGAAATGACTACCTATCATAATTCAAAAGCAAGACATTTTTTACATTGTTTATATTGCAGAAATAATAATAAGGAAGAAATACAGGAGGAAATAAAAACCTGTGAGTTTATTTTTATAAGAGGAATAATTGGCTTTCTTATAAAAATAAATATCTTGAAGTGATAGCTCATTTATTGACATAGATAAGTCTATTTTTTCCTTTATCCTGAAAAGTCCCAGAATATCATGAATTGAATACCTGCTAAAAACCTTCAATGCGATTCCAGTTTCTATATATACAATAATGTTCGAACAGTTTAGCAACGCATATAAGGCTCTTCTTAACCACTTTTGGACCCAGAATGTCCAATCTTCTCTTCTAAAGCTCACCAAAATCTTCTTTCCCTGACATCTGAAATAGCTGTGTAGTATTATCTCAGGTGTCATGTTTTGCAGCTTCCTTTGTCTGGAAGCTGTTTCCTGCTCACTCACTTCTCAAAAGCTCATTTTAGACTACGTCTTCTCATTATTTCCCCCAGTACGTTGTGAGCTCTGGGCTTGGTTCTATTTACTTTGAATCACCAGTGTATCAGATACTGCTTGGCAGATAGTTGACATATATAACATATTTGATAAATAAATGAGTATCTTCATTAAGTAACGTTTGCGTATTTTAGGCACTCTTCAAAGAATTTCACATTATTTTGAATGTGGATTTCCTAGAAGTGACATTGCTTCATCACCAATTATGTGCTAAAACCATTTATGTCTAAATTTCATATTGTTAAATAATAATATGTAGAGTACAAATATACTCCCCAGTAAATTTTACACAAGTTGACCATACTACTACCAGTGCTAATGTTAAAAATAAAATGTAATCCTTTATCTTGCACCAGAAAAGAAAACTACGAATAAAGTTTTCTTTTTGAGATGACTGAACAATAGATTTGCTAAAATGGTAGTTTGCCAGTTATGAGTTTCTCCTTTAACTTTTGATTGTTTTATTTTGACAACAATTAGTAAAAATGAATATGGACTTCATAAATTTAAGACTTTTAGTTTAATCATGAACGTCTGGAAATACATGATGTTAGTTATGGGCTTCAGGAAAGAGGAAAAGAATAATTGTGAAAAAGTAAGGGGTAAAGGAATATTAAAAAATAGCTTCTTCAGACCTTTAATCCTTGATTTAACAAAAAGTTATTTCACTTAATTTACTCTTGTTCTTAAGTAATTCAACTTATTCATGCACACTATTTATGAAAAAATCAAATATTTAAGTGTATTGCTATGAATTATTATTTGAAAGCATCTGAGAAAGATGTGTTCTCACTTTTGAGAAAGATAATACCTAAACATTAGACCACACAATTTGATAATGCCTTGACACAGAATCAAAGCAATAAGCAAGGCTCTATAAATTTTAGTACTTATTTATGGCAACCTGACACATTATTTTGAATGCCTATGACAAATTTTCCCAAAAATTACATAAGAAATTACATGTGCAACTCATCAAAGTTTTGTCATGCTAAATATATTTGGAGCTTATCATATCTCCTGTTCTTATTTTCCATGGGTGATTAAACTCTTCTAACCCAGAACTCTTTAAAAGACTCCTATACAATATTAACACGGAGGAAGAAAATACGCATTTTGATACGTTCACAATATTTAGAGACTTGTCTTAAACACAGCCAGCGATATGCTAGAGAATTGAAGTCACCTTTCATGTTGTAAGTGCTGGTGAAAATTGAGAATTTTAGTCCGAAATTTACAAATTATTTCAGACTTTTGAAGGAGGTGAGTCTAAGTAAGACTGAAGAGCAGGAAGCGGATGTAGGTGTTGAGCACATTCCGGATTGAAGGTGTTCCTGGGAAAGAGAACAGAGAGGAAAACGTATATATCCAACTTTACAAAATTTAGAGCAGGGATCTTCAAATCTTGTTTTAAAGTTTACTATTTTATATAGACATAACTCTCCCTCCACTAGGTGTCAATGGGAAAAGGTAATTCTAGTGGAGAAGAAGTATGGAGCACTGAGTGAGTTAGCATATTTTCATCTTTAGCCAAGGAATATATGAACATTGTAAAGCATCGAACATTTCAGAAGAGCTGACTGTGAAATGAGAAACCTCTACCATCCCTTCCTTAGGTATTACTCCCTGGATCTTACTCCCTGGAGGGTATTTGCAAACATTTTCCATAATTAATTATTTTAGTACTAACCTTTGTAACTCTGTTTAATCAGTGACTTATCAACTATAGATGATGACAGGTATTGTTTTTGTGATTTTTCCAACATGTTCTGGCCTTATTTACTTATTTACTTTAATGTGTTCATTTCTCTGCTTAGAATATCTTTCTCTAAAACATCCGTTTACCTCATCACATCACTCTGATCTCTGCTCAAAGGTCACCTCTACTGAACAGCTGTGTAGCTAAAGTAGCTATGCTCCCTCCCTCTGATTTGCCTTTCCGGATTGTACTGCCATCACCTGACATTGTGAATTTGTTGCATATTTATTTACTGCCTCCCTTCCTTACTAGTATGTAAGTTGCATAGTAGAGGCTATCTTTTATGTTTATTGGTATATTGCTACTTCTTAGAACAGTGTTAGGCACATTGTATGAACTCATCAAATATTTGTTAAATAAATCAGGAATGAAGTGCTTAGAATAATGCCAGATATGAAGTGTTATTGATTAATATTGAGTAATTACTGAAAAAGGATAATTATTTAAAATTTGAAAAACCTTTAAACTCAGGAAATATTTATTTTGTTTATAACATTACCATGGGCATACCAGTTTCAATTTCAATTTCAATTAAATACAACATGGGTTTTAGATAAACCTACTCCTGTACAAAACTGTTATTTATCTTAAACATCCAATAAATGTGATATGTGTGTGTTATGTCTTAATCTTTGTAACTCTCATAGTGGTGTTGAGAGTGAAAACATAATGAAGAAAATGTCTTAATCATTAAAGCAATACATTATTACATAGTTTCAAAAGATAACGGGTATGTAGATATATGTTACAAAGAAAACCACTAAATTTGTTATTGTATTATATATATTTAAAAAACTTATTTTGGAATAATTTCAGATCTACAGAGAAGTTGTAAGGATGATTCAGAGTTCCTGTACACCCTTCAACTAGCTTTTCCAAGTGATAGTATTTACATAGCCATCTGTTAAAACTAAGAAATTAACATTGAAACAATGCTTTTCACTAAAGTACAGATTTTATTTAGATTTTTCCAGTTTTTTCCTCTAATGATGTTTTTCTGTTCTAAGATCCAATCCAATATATTGCATTGCATTTAGTCATAATGTCTCCTCTTTGTTTCCTCCAGTCTACAGCAGTTTCTCAATCATCCTCGTTTCTCATGGCCTTGACAATTTTGAAGAGTACTGGTCAGGTATTATATAGAATTTGTGTTTGATATGTTCTCATGGTAATCTGGGGTGATGAATTTCTGGAAGGTAATTTATTATATTTAATGCTAAATGTGCTAAACAAGTTATTTAAATAGAAGTCGTAGCATAATTGTTAGCTTATTAGAAGACCAAATACATTTTAAAAATTCTTATTTCTTGAACCAATAAATCCTCTTCATGTCAATCAACAGCAAGCTGGATTGGGAATATAAATATGGGTTTGTTTTATGTCTGAAATCTTGCTTGTGTCATTGTGTCAGCAATGAGTAGTGTCTTTATATTGACACTGATACTTGCTAGAGTTCTTTGAGGGAGAAGCAATTCTTGTTGCTGCTGCTTTACTTCCAGTTGCTCCTCCTCCTCCTCTTTCCCCTCCTCCTCCTCCTCCTTCTCCTTCTTCTTCTTCTTTATTGGCAATTGCTATACTTTGCATAAACTACATAGCTTCAAGATTTAGTGAAACATTTTTCTTTATAACCTCCCACATACTTTCTATATTTGAACAGAGCCTTCCCTGCAATAACCAGCATTGATAAAGATAATTCTTATGGTAGTTTATTTGTTCATTTCCACCCTGGGTGTGTTTTTCCTAAGATTCTATTTTTTAATATGTCATATTCTTGAGACTGTTTTCTTATTCAAGTTACACATTTAAGGCTTCTCCTGCTCTCCAGTTGAGGCATATAGATAACTCATGGAACTCTGCCATCTGTTCTCGTGTGTCTGGACTTAACTCCTAATGACACAGTATGACCACCAAGAGTACTTGTTTATTCACTAACACAGTTGCTTGCCAAGTGAGCATTACTAATTCTGTAATAACATAACTCACAAACAAAATGTGCTTAAGGTAGGAAAAGTATAAATCTGTCAACTGGAATTTTAAGAAAAATCAAGATCAGAAAACAAAGTCTTCAAGAAAAGTTATAGGTGATTTTTAAGAGATTAGGGATAGAAATTCACAGTTTGATAGCCAAAAAATTTGATCAAGACAGAGGGTAAAAAATAGGCAGCTGTGAACATTTGGTCATTAACTCTAAAAAACATCCATTTATATATCATTAGACTTTTGATTATTACGTTTTTATGATTTCATTGTATTATGGGTTTTTAAGTTGGATCTTTAATTCAAGAGTGCTTCCTTGTCTATGGTGAAAAGAAGCTCATCTAGATTTATCTTCCTACAATATCAAATCATAACTTACTTTTAATATAAAATAAGACTAACAGTGAACTTATATAGTACATTGCACGTACACAGACTAAAGCTGAGGGAGCAGGAAGGACAAATTCCCCAAGGAATGCCATGTGAGTTAATAATAAGAGGCCAATGTCTATATCCACTCCATGCTTCCTTCCCAGTTTCATGTATTATACCTGCTGGGGACACAGCAACATATGATGTTTGCTGACATATGGTGTATTCTCTGTCACTGAGGATGAGCCCAACCTCTCAGGCTGCCATCAAGCTAATGGCTCAGTTATACCTTCAAAAGTCCTTCCGATTACTCTGTCAGGTTGGCAGCTTCTGAGTGGTCTGACCCACCACACCTCCTTTGCTCTAAAGTGAATGCTTTGTTCCCAGGCCTGTTATGTAGAATCCTGTGTCTGTGGATCAAACACTGTATGTTTTTGGAGTGTGGTGCTGGCTGAGGCTCGGCTGGCAGCCATGTACATAACACAATCACATATTGTGTCCAAAATTTCTGAAGCAGTAGTTTTTCCAGCCTCTAGTACACCACGTTAGAAATGGGCAATGCATGGGTCTTTAAAAAAGTAATGAAATAGGTCATCAACTAGCTATCCTAAGCATGATATAAAGTATAATCTCTGTGTATTTATATGTAAATTAAGGAAAGATAGTAGGGAAAAGACAATTAAAAATTCATTTTGTGATTGCTCTCAGATCCCAAACCTGGATTTCCCTGTTCTGCTCCTTATCAGTGGAAACTGTATTTCCCTAGCTCCCTGGGTCTCTGTCTTCTGAGGTCAGCCTAGAAAAAACACCAAAAAAAAAACCCCAGGATATTTTCTCACTCCTACATTCAGATAGTGTATAAGAAGCCATCTATATGTTCTATGTGATTCCAGCTCTTACTATACAGTCCCTTGCTTTCATGAGCCTCACTTTTCTGGGGCCTCTCCCCAGGGTTCCTGTTCTCACTGACAGCTTGGTGTCTGGGCTCTGGTGACATACCCGGTTCCTGTCTCTCTAGGCTAGAGCTTCCTGCTACTGCTTTCACTGTGGTTCCTCGCTGTGTTTTGTTTAGCCATTCAGCTTTTCCATCACACATATAGCCAGTTCCCTGTATTAAATGTCCTCTCGTTGAATAGCTGGAGTAGTTTCTGTTTGCCTGTGTAATGACTAACAAATAATTTGCTTACCTCCTTTGAAACTTGAAACTTGGGTGAAAGGAATAGTTTTAGGGAAAAAAAATCTCTCTATATATAATTTAATCAAATTAACTTCAGAAGAGATGAATTTCACACAGCAATCTAGAAAAATCAGATACAAATATTTAACATAACTTCCTCCCCCTAATAAAACAAAACCATGACCAAGACCCAATATGCTATAATATCTAAAGACTTCCTAATGCTATTTAAGCCTTTTGTCATTTTTGTGATGTTTCAAAAATAAAGTGTACAACTTACTTTTATGAAAAAATTTTGATGTTGATACCAAAATTTTACAACTTACTGCACTGATGGACAGTGACTGCAATGGGTATGGGGGGGACTCGATAATATGGGTAAATGTAGTAACCACATTGTTTTTTCATGTGAAACCTTCATGAAAGTGTATATAAATAATACCTTAATAATAAAAAATAGATTATCATATGAAAATATCCAAAAGTAAATTTTTGGCCAATTTCATTTGTGTCATTATTAAATATCAGTGAAAATATTCTAAATAAAATATCAACTAAAAATACAGGACCACATTAACAAAGTAAAATCTATGACTGTGAAGAGAAAAACACTCTTATATAAATTTCTTTAGTATAAGGAATCCAGCAGAGCCATCATCTGTTCCTCTTTATACATGAAAGGAAACTAGGAAAATAAAATTCTTCAGGTTCACTTATTAAGAAAAAAATGCAGCCAATATTCATGTCTTCATTAGTCAGAAGTTCCAGTTTGAACATTATTACACAAAGACAACCAATTAAAAACTAAGACCATTAGACATTAAAGATTATGTTCTAATCACAAATAAGTATTATATCACCTTTAATGAGTATTATAATTTCAGGGTCTTGGGAAAACCATTTATTTTGCAAATAAATTACAAATGCATTTATCATACAGAAAACAGACAAGGATGGTTCAAGTTCACATGTCATCCCATCCTCTGTTTAGGATCAATCAGAAATAACACTGACACTCTTGTCACTATTCTCAATCTGACATATCATCAATGCAGATTTTCTGGCATCAATTTATAATCCATCTCTTCTTGCTGTTGCAGAAAGCATTTTCTCCCTTTTTAATTTTCAAAAGTTATTTTTCCAAAAGTCGCTACTAAAGAGTATTTGCATTTATAAATTCACATACAAAACAACCCATTTGTTAAATACTGGATGGCAAAGTTGAGAGCCTAAATAAAACTAAATACTAACCAAAATGGATAGTGAATAGGGAGATATCACCTAGATCAAAATAAACATAAAATGCTGATATCATTAAAGATAACTTACATAACTATGTCACTTCAACAGACATTGGAGACAAAGTGGTGAATGACTACCGTCACTTAATAGTTAATATTGGTCAATATTCAAGAAAAACTGAACCCCTAAAGTATTACAGCCTATATATAAAAGAAATTTGATAGAAAACTTCTCAACTGACAGCAATCCTAAAAATTTACCTAAAATCATGAAGAACAATTTGTTAAATTGGAAGTAACTTTTATGAACTTAAAAAAAAAAAAAAGACAAGTTTAAACTGCCTATGCCAGGGGACTGATTTATTTTCTCTACATAAAAGTTATTTAAAAATCGTTGTCATGTAAAGAAACTATCAAAGATTGTACAGCAAAACATTTTTAAGAAATATAATAAAAATGTTTTAATTGATAAAATATTTTTCTGGATATTATGATGTTTGTGGAATTTGTCAGCTTTTAAAATGCATATTGTCGGTTGTGATTCCTTCTTTCCTCTCAAGCAAATATTAACTTTCATGCTTTATTATATATTTGCACTTTTGTATTATTTTTTCTGAGAGAGTGCTTACAAAGTTAAATAAGCATCATTACTCTAAAACTTGTCCTTTCTCCAACCTGTCTCAAATCTCTGAAAGAGTTTGTGAGAATTTGGTAGTAGGCAATACACTTCAAAATCCAAAGAATAAGAGTTCAAATTCTGGGGCAATGTCACCTAGGAATTGAGGGACAAGGGGACTCTAGCACATGCATAAATTAAGCTTCTATACAGGAACAGCCACAGGCAGTAGTGCCCTCCTGGAGATCAGTGGTGCTTATTAGCGTATTAATACGACTGAGGTTCCCTGTGTTTATTCCAGCACTCCTCAGAGATAGCTAGCCACAGAACCCTTAGTATTGGTAACATGTAGGCATTTTGAAACATGTTTGGAATATACTGGAATGGTTATCAATAATGAATATTGAACATAAGGGAGACACGTTTAGCAGCTACAATGTATAAGACTTGTAAATATCCAATATCCATGAGAGCATTTTCACTGATGTATGTTTTATTACATGTATAGTCACTGTGCCATTTGGGGCTATTTTCCTCTTTGGGAAAAAGGATCCAACACATGTGAAGGCTTTTCCACAGATGGCCTTTCACTAAATAACAGCCAAAAAGACATTCTTCATTAGAGTTTGGGGGATTAAAAATCAGCTTTCACTGTTGCTTTTATAAAACCAAGAACATTGCTAGTGAATATCGCCAGTATCTTTCTTGGGCTATTGTCAAAATCTATCGTTCATTGATAAAAAATTGTTTTAGATGTGAAGAGACAATGAAAAATTAACCTTTACTTAGGGAGAGTCATACTTTTCTTGATTCCTGCCTACTTTGTTTCATGAGTGTTTGATAAATTAATTTTTACTTTCCAAGGAAAAATAGTGATCTTATTTTAATTGGAAGAGTTTTGATTGGCTGTTCATATGACAACTTAGGGACAGTTTTGTTTTCATAGACAAGCTAAGCGTCCACCTTTGGCCCCATTATTTCTAGTAATCATCTAATATGAACTTACATCCAAAAACCTGTGGATGGAAGGGCTTTTAAAGTATAAGGCATACATTTTGAAAAACTAAACATGCCAGGAGACTAAACATGACAAAATTTTTTTGTCTGTGTGTAAAGTTATTTTGATTTTCAAATTGTATATGTTATTGAAAACTACTTTATAAAATTTCCTTTACTGTGTTTTTCTAGACTATTGGCTCATGTACTTGGCATCAATGCAAACAACATAAGGACAAACAAAAGGAAATTAATCCATCACAGTTCTAATTTCAATCTGCCTATTTTTATCATTCATATTTTTACCATCTGGAAATTTTTCCATCACTAGCTAAAAATATGATACTCCTTTTCAAATACTTCTGGGTTTTAATGACAGACACAGTGAGACTTTCCTTTCCTTTTGTGTGGCATTATTTAGTGTGTTTAAAGAAAGCTGTTGATTTTAATAATGCTTTACATGAACACATATAACAAACTACACACATATATATGTGTATGTAAAGATTTATATGGGAATGTGAAGTCAAGAAATCAGGAGATATTATATTATTTTATATTCTTATGTTGTATTCTTTTGGCATGAATGTCCTTGCAAACCTAAAAAAATCAATTTCATATAATATGGTTTTTATTTTTACCATGACAAATAAATTATTGTAATGAATATGCATGTAGTTTTAAAATCTGACCTAGGGCAATCAAACAAGTAGATATTTATGAATAGAACACTTTATTAACATAATATATTTTAACTAACTAGGTGTTTGAGTTTAGCATTTTTATTGGTGAAGATTAGGTGATAGGCAATAGACTTTCAAAACCCAAAAAATGGGAGTTCAAATTTTGGAGATAAACAAATGTAAGCTAATAACCATAGGCGAATTTGAATTTTCTTTACGCTTTTATAAAAAAATGGATATTTTTGTGAGTGTATATTTGTGTTTTTGGTGTGTATGTAAGTATATATGGTATATGTTTTTTACACAATTAAAAAGAATGCATTTTATTTAGATATTAAGTTAGTATTAACTTCAGGACTATTAAAGTTTTGGTTTTGGGGGAGTTGATCCTGTTTACCATGATAATTCTAAAGTCACTGTGCCATATGGAAGATTTTTCAGGCAATGAGTTGCTTTTATACATTAGAAAGTCAAATGATGTGAAGTTTTACTAGCCTACCTGAGAACATGTGCCCATGTCATTCATTAATGAGGCAAAGAGTAATTTCTGAAGTTAGAGTGTATCTCTTTCTCTTTCAAATATATGTCTCTTTAAGATATTTATGTCTTCTCATTTTCAGCGTAAGTGCTGAGTGCTTTATACTACTAAAGAGCTGTCATTTTACAAAGTAGTTTTCTTCACTACCTTACTTTATTTTTGTTTTTCCTAAATATACTTTCTTGATACCTCTTTAAATATTTTTGATACCAGAAGATCTAACCCTTTGCATGTGTGCATACTATGTTTTTTCCTGATCCCACAGATATTTTTCCTCATTAGAGTTACCACTTCTATCATTTTAATTTTCACTGTATGTTGGTATTTTGGTAGTTTTTTTCTTATGTATATTGTACCTTGGGAAAAAAATTAAGTATTTGTTAAAATATATTTTATATTTTTATGATATCAGTAAGCCATCCAAAGACTGAATAAAGATAATAATTATATAATCCAACTTAAAGTTAAAAGAGTCACACTTTAGTAAGCATCAAAGTATGAAAGGTATGTTATTTTTAATTAAAATTCAAGCAATGTTTATTTTTCAATTAAAAATGATACACCATAATTACTTATAAACTTGTGGGTAATGAAGATCAGTTTCATGATGCTATTAAGTTAGCCTTTAAAAGAAAGACATATGACTTCCGGGAAGATGGTGGCATGAGCAGGGCAGCGGAAATCTCCTCCCAAAACCAAATATACTTATGAAAATACAGCAAATACAACTATTCCTAAAAGAGAGACCAGAAGATACAGGACGACCCCAGCCTGTACCTACACCTGAGAGAATTCGGCAACCCGCGAGGCGGGTAAGATATGGAGCCACAAACGGGCGGGACCCCGAGCACCCCCGACTCCAGTGCACCGGCAGGAAGAGAGGATTCAGAGCAGGGAGGGGTGGAAGCACAGGCCTGCCAAATAACCAGTCCTGGTGATCTGTGCTGGGAGCACTGACACACTTCGCGTGGTATATTAGAGACTGGAGAGACAGAGGTGCAGATTCCAAGATGGCAGGTCCACCCAGCCAGTTCCCTGGGACGAAAGAAAAGCGCATGCTTTTTTGGGGGTCTTAAAGAGACAGGGGCCCAATGGAGGAGCAGGATCATCCCAGTGCACTCAGCCAAGCAGGCTGGGAGTCCTGGGGAATTTTGGTCCCCTTGGACTGTGGCTGGGAAAAGCAGTCGGATAGAGACTTCCCACAGAAATCAGCAGCCTCTCATTCATTCCCTCCCTGGCCAGAGTCACAAAGGGCCTGGCAGAGCAGTGGCAGCAGAATAGTGGAGCAGCAGTGCCACCTACAGGATCCTAACAAAAACTACACCTGGCAGGCATTTTTGTTTGTTTCTTTGTTTTTTTCTCTATTTTCCCTTTCTTCTTTTTTTCTTTTTCTGACCATTTCTATCACCATGAAAAGACAGAGAAATATGGTACAAACAAAACTTACCCAGAAAACCCCAGAACAGACTACCCCAGAGAGGGAGTCTGAAGGGATGGACATGCACAATCTTCTGAAAAACAATTCAGAATAAAAGTCATAACCATGCTGATGGATCTACAGAGAAATATGCAAGAGCTAAGGGAGGAAGTGAGGGAAGTGAGGAAAGACAAGACAGAGATGAGACAAGCGATCGATGGGCTTAGCAGCAGACTGGGCGAGATGCAAGAGACTGTTAATGAAATAGAAATCAGAGAACAGGAATACAGAGAAGCTGAGGCAGAGAGAGATAAAAGGATCTCTAGGAATGAAAGAATTTTAAGAGAACTGTGTGACTAACCCAAACGGAACAATATTTGCATTATAGGAATACCAGAGGAAGAAGAGAGAGAAAAAGGGATAGAAAGTGTCTTTGAAGAAATAATTGCTGAAAACTTCCCCAACCTGGGGAAGGAAATAGTCTCTCAGACCATGGAAGCCCACAGATCTCCCAACACAAGGGACCCAAGGAAGACAACACCAAGACACATACTAATTAAAATGACAAAGGTCAAAGATTAGGACAGAGTATTAAAGGCAGCTAGAGAGAGACAAAATATCACCTACAAAGGAAAATTCATCAGACTTCTCAACAGAAACCTTAGAGGCCAGAAGAGAATGGCACGATATATTTAACGTAATGAAACAGAAGGGCCTCGAACCAAGAATATCCAGCACGATGATCATTTAAATTTGAGGAAAGGATTAAACAATTTCCAGACAAGTGAAAACTGAGGGAATTTGCCTCCCATAAACCACCTCTTCAGGATATCTTAAAGGGACTGCTCTAGATGGAAGCACTCCTTAGGCTAAAAAGAAGTCACCAGAGAAAATAAAATCATAGCAAAGAAAGCAGATCATCCAAATACTAACTAAAGGCAAAGAATAAAACACCTAGTATATAAAGAATGGAGGAGGAAGAACAAGAAGGGAGAGAAATAAAGAATCATCAGACTGTGTTTACAATAACTTAACAAGAAAGTTTAGTTAGACTGTTAGATAGTAGAGAAGCTACTCTTGAACCTTTGGTAACCACGAATTTAAAGCCAACAATGGCAATAAGTACATATCTATCAATAATCACCCTAAATGTAAACGGACTGAATGCACCAATCAAAAGACACAGAGTAATAGAATGGATAAAAAAGCAAGACCCATCTATATGCTGCTTACAGGAGACTCACCGCAAACCCAAAGATATACACAGACTAAAGGTGAAGAGATGGAGAAAGATATCTCATGCAACAACAAGGAGAAAAAAGCAGGTGTTTCAGTACTTGTATCAGACAAAATAGACTTCAAAATGAAGAAAGTAGCAAGAGATAAAGACGGACATTACATAATGATAAAGGGGTCAGTCCAACAAGAGGATATAACCATTTTAAATATATATGCACCCAACACAGGAGCACCAGCATATATGAAACAAATACTAACAGAATTAAAGGAGGAAATAGAAAGCAATGCATTCATTTTAGGAGACTTCAACACACCACTCACTCCAAAGGACAGATCAACCAGACAGAAAATAAGTAGACACAGAGGCACTGAACAACACACTACAACAGATGAACCTAACAGATATCTACAGAACTCTGCACCCAAAAGCAGCAGGATACACATTCTTCTCAAGTGCACATGGAACATTTTCCAGAATAGACCACATACTAGGCCACAAAAGGAACCTCAGTAAATTCAAAAATATTGAAATTCTACCAACCAACTTCTCAGATCACAAAGGTATAAAACTAGAAATAAATAGTAGAAAGAAAACAAAAAGGCTCACAAATACATGGAGACTTAACAACATTCACCTAATTAATCCATGGGTTAAGGACCAAATCAAAACAGAAATCAAAGAATATATGGAGACTAATGACAACAATACAAAGCCACAACTTCTGTGGGATGCAGCAAAGGCAGTTCTAAGAGGAAAGTATATTGCAATCCAGTACTATTTAAAGAAGGAAGAACAATCCCAAATGAACAGTCTAAAGACACAATTACTGAAATTGGTAAAAGAAGAACAAATGAGACCCAAATTCACCAGGAGGGACATAATAAAGATCAGAGAAGAAATAAATAAAATTGAGAAGAATAAAATAATAGAAAAAAATCAATGAAACCAAGAGCTGGTTCTTTGAAAAAATAAACAAAATAGATAAACCCCTAGCCAGACTCATTAAGAGAAAAAGAGAATCTACACACATAAACAGAATCAGAAATGAGAAAGGAAAAATCACGACGGACCCCACAGAAATACAAAGAATTATAAGAGAATATTATGAGAATCTATATGCTAACAAGCTGGAAAACCTAGAAGAAATGGACAACTTCTTAATGATGTGGTACATATACACAATGGAATATTATTCAGCCATAAGAAGAAAACAAATCCTACCATTTGGAACACCATGGATGGAACTAGAGGGTATTATGCTTAGTGAAATAAGCCAAAGGGAAAAAGACAAATATCAAATGATCTCACTCATATGTGGAGTATAAGAACAAAGAAAAAAACTGAAGGAATAAAACAGCAGCAGACTAACAGAACCCAAGAACGGACTAATAGCTACCAAAGGGAAAGGAACTGAGGAGGATGGGTGGGAAGGGAGGGGCAAGGGGGATAGAGGGGTATTACGATTAGCAGACATAAGGTGGGGGGGCACTGGGAGGGCTGTACAACTCAGAGAAGACAAGTAATGATTCTATACCATCTCACTATGCTGATGGACAGTGACTCTAATGAGGTTGTTGGGGAGGACCTGATGAAGGGGGTAGTTTAATAACCATAATATTGCACATGTAATTGTAGATTAATGATACAAAAAATAAATTATATAAAATAAAAAAACCAAGACATATTTTTCTTTATTTGCAAAATATTGCTGATATGGAGTATGTATGTGTGCTCATGTATGTAGGTGGATGCCTACATGTGTAAATATGTCGTAAATGTAAGTGTATAAATGGATTAATTTATGGAATTCTATTTCTTTCACTAAATAGTCAAATAAGTTTTTAAATTAAAATTCATTTTAATTAAAAATAATACTAATATTATTTTTATGAATATTACAGATGGTGTAATTTGTCCAGTAATCAATATATTTCAAAATTTTAACCTCTTTCATTAAAATCTACTAATCCATAAATATTCACATTAATTTTCTAATAATGGATTTTTTGGAAGCACTTTTCTACGTCAGAATTCTGTAACAGGAACCGCCTTTACAGCTCTTTTGTAGCTCTTCACAAAATTTCTCAAAAATATTACAGTATATTGTCTGTTTCCATAAAGCTCATAATGAGAATGAAATGCCTGAGGCAAAAACATATCTTCTTTGCTTTCAAAAGTGAAACATCAAAGAAAGATACTATTTCCATATTTGAATATATGAAAATGTTCATAAATAAAATCTTCATTCATTAAAATAAAATGAATAAGTTCTGAAAATTTTCTTTCAGAACCAGTTTCCTAAAATCACAATATAGAGATGACGGGTATAAAATAGCTGACAATGATGTCTTTTGATCTTTATGTATTCAAAATCCATGAAGTTTATTTGGTGAATAGTAGATAAAGAAGAAATTTCTGGCACATGACTTGTCATACTCTGTTTTAGTTAAGATCAAAGGTAGCATTTTTGGGGGGATTAAATGTTAAAATTAGAGGCATTAGATTGGTTGTTTTATGAAAATAGTATAATTACTGTAAAATGAATAATAAAGAGATTTAAAAATTACAGATAATAACAATCCAAAATGAACAGTCTAAACTCACAATTAATGAAACTAAAAAAGGAAGAAAAAATGAGGCCTAAAGTCAGTAGAAGGAGGGACATAATAAAGATTAAAGCAGAGATAAATAAAATTGAGAAGAATAAAACAATAGAAAGAATCAATGAAAGCAAGAGCTGGTTCTTCAAGAAAATAAACAAAATAGATAAACACTTAGCTAGACTTATCGAAGAAAAAAGAGAGTCTACACACATGAACAGAATCAGATATGAGAAAGGAAAAATCACTACGGACACCACAGAAATACAAAGAATTATGAGAGAATACTATGAAAAATTATAGGCTAACCAACTGGATAACTTAGAAGAAATGGACAACTTTCTAGAAAAATACAACCTTCCAAGGCTGACCCAGGAAGAAACAAAAAATCTGAATACACTAATTACCAGCAAAGAAATTGAGTTGGTAATCAAAAAACTACCTAAGGACAATACTCCTTGACCAGATGGTTTCACTGCTGAATTTTATCAAACATTTAGTGAAGACCTAATACCCATCCTCAAAGTTTTCCAAAAAGTAGAAGAGGAGGGAATACTCCCAAACTCATTCTACGAGGCCAACATCACTCTAATACCAAAAAAAGGCAAAGACACCACAAAAAAGAAAATTAGAGACCAATATTCCTGATGAACATAGATGCAAAAACTCTATGAACTATTAATTAACTGAATTCAAAAACACATGAAAAAGATCATCTATCGTGATCAAGTGAGATTCATCCCAGGGATGCAAGGATGGTACAACATTCAAAAATCCTTGAACATCATCCACCACATCAACAAAAAGGAGAAAAAACACATGATTATCTCCATAGATGCTGAAAAAGCATTCAACAAAATTCAACCTGCATTCATGATAAAAACTCTCATGATAAAATGAGTATAGAGTGCAAGTACCTTAACATAATAAAGGCCATATATGACAAACCCACAGCCAACATTTTACTTAACAGTAAGAAGCTGAAAGGTTTTCCTTTAAGATCAGGAACAAGACAAGGATGCCCATTCTCCCCACTTTTATTCAATATAGTTCTGGAGGTCCTAGCCATAGCAATCAGACAACACAAAGAAATACAAGGCATCCAGATTGGTAAGGAAGAAGTCAAACTGTCTCTTTTTGCAGATGACATGATATTGTACATAAAAAAACATAAAGAATCCACTCCAAAACTACTAGATCTAATATCTGAATTCAGCAAAGTTGTGGGATACAAAATTAATACGCAGAATCTGTTGCATTCTTATACACTAATGGTGAACTAGCAGAAAGAGAAATCAGGAAAACAATTCCATTCACACTTGCATCCAGAAGTACAAAATACCGAGGAATAAACCTAACCAAGGAAGTGAAAGACTTATACTCTGAAAACTACAAGACACTCTTAGGAGAAATTAACGAGGACACTAATAAATGGAAATTCATCCCATGCTCATGGCTATGAAGAATTAATATTGTCAAAATGGCCATCCTGCCTAAAAGCAATCTACAGATTCAACGCAATCCCTATCAAAATACCAATAGCCTTCTTCAATGAACTTGAGCAAATAGTTCTAAAATTCATATGGAGCCACAAAAGATGCCAAATAGTCAAATCAATCTTGAGAAAGAAGAATAAAATGGGGAGAATTATGCTCCCTGTCTTCAAGCTCTACTACAAAGCCACGGTAATGAAGACAATTTGGTACTGGCACAAGTACAGACCCATAGACCAATGGAACAGATTAGAGAGCCCAGATATAAACCCAATCATATATGGTCAATTAATATATGATAAAGGAGCTCTGGATATACAATGGAGAAATGACAGCCTCTTCAACAGCTGGTCTTGGCAAAACTGGACAGCTACATGTAAGAGAATGAAACTGGATTATGTCTAATCCCATCCACAAAAGTAGACTCAAAATGGATCAAAGACCTGAATGTAAGTCATGAAGCCATAAAACTTTTAGAAAAAAACATAGGCAAAAATCTAAATATGAGCAACTTCTTCATGAACATATCTCCCCAGGCAAGGGATACAAAAGCAAAAATGAACAAGTGGGACTATATCAAATTAAAAAGCTTCTGTACAGCAAAGGACACCATCAGTAGAACAAAAAGACATCCTATGATATGAGAGAATATATTCATAAATGACATATCCTATAAGGGGTTGACATCCAAAATATATAAAGAGCTCACGCACCTCAACAAACAAAAAGCAAATAAGCCAATTAAAAAATGGGCAGAGGAAATGAATAGACCTTTTCCAAAGAAGAAATTCAGATGGCCAACAAGCACACGAAAAGATGCTCCACATCGCTAATCATCAGAGAAATGCAAATTAAAACCACAATGAGATATCACCTCACACCAGTTAGGATGGCCAACATCCAAAAGACAAACAACAACAAATGTTGGCGAGGATGTGGAGAAATGGGAACCCTCCTACACTGCTGGTAGGAATGCAAATTAGTTCAACCATTGTGGAAAGCAGTATGGAGGTTCCTCAAAAAACTCAAAATAGAAATACCATTTGACCCAGGAATCCCACTCCTAGGAATTTACCCTAAGAATGCAGCAGCCCAGTCTGAAAAAGACATAACGCACCCCTATGTTCATAGCAGCACTATTTACAATAGCCAAGAAATGGAAGCAACCTAAGTGTCCATCAGTAGATGAATGGATAAAGAAGATGTGGTACATATACACAATGGAATATTATTCAGCCATAAGAAGAAAACAAACCCTACCATTTGCAACAACATGGATGGAGCTAGAGGGTATTATAAGTGAAATAAGCCAGGCCGAAAAAGCAAGTATCAAATGATTTCACTCATATGTGGAGTATAAAAGAAAGAAAAAACTGAAGGAACAAAACAGCAGCAGACTCACAGAACCCAAGAATGGGCTAACAGTTACCAAAGGGAAAGGGACTGGGGAAGATGGGGTTAGGGAGGTTAAAGGGGAAAAAGCGTTATTACAATTAGCACACATATTGTAGCGGGAGGGGGGAATATGGGGAAGGCAGTATAACACAGAGAAGACAGATAGTGATTCTGTAGCATCTTACTACCCTGATGGACAGTGACTGTAATGGGGTATGTGGTGGGGACTTGATAATGGGGGAGTCTAGTAACCATAATATTGCTCATGTAATTGTGCATTAATAATAGCAAAAAATAATTGTAGATGAGGAACATATCAGAAGAATATTGCTAGACAACAGCAAATCAAAAGGCTCTCTGTGTTGAAATATCTAATAACTGCCCCTGTGGATGAAGATGCAGCATGAAATGGACCTACCACACTGACTTGCATAACCATGTGTGATAAAATGATTATTATTTGAAATCATTCAGATTGTTTTCCTTTTTTATTTCTTTTATCAAATGTACATCACAGTGGTTCAACAGTCCCCCTTCCCTTCCCCTCATCCTCACCTATTCTCCTCCCCCTTGATAACCACTAGTCACTTCTCAGTGTCTATGAGTCTGATGATATTTTATTCCTTTTGTTTTACTTTGTTTTTATATTCCACAAATAAGTGAAATCATGTGGTCCTTGTCTTTCTCTACCTGGATTATTTCATTGAGCATAATACCCTCGAGATCCATCCATATTTTTGCAAAGGGCAAGATGTCTTTTTTATGGCTAAATAATATTCCATTGTGTATATGCACCGCCTCTTCTTTATCCATTCATCTACTGATGGACACTTAGGTTGTTTCTATATCTTGGCTATTGCAAACAGTGTGGTAATAAACGTAGGGGTGCATATATCTTTTCAAATCAGGAATTTTGTTTTCTTTAGGAAAATGTCTAGGTGTGGAATTACTGGGTTGTGTAGTATTTCTATTTTTAGTTTTTTGAGGAACCTCCATACTGCTTTCACAGTGGTCGCACCAATTTGCAGTCCCACCAACAGTGTAGGAAGGCTCCTATTTCTCTGCACACTTGCCAGCATTTGTAATTTCTTGTCTTTTGGATGTTGGCCATTCTAACTGGTGTGAAGTCATAACTATTGTGGTTTTTACTTGCATTTTCCTGATGATTAGTGATGTGGAGCACCTTTTCATGTGCCTATTGGTATTTGTATTTTCATGTGCCATTTGTATTTCTTCTTTAGAGAAGTGTCTGTTCAATTTCTCCACCCGTTTTTTGATCAATTTGTTTGTTTTTTGGGTGTTGAGGGCATATGAATACTTTATATATTTTAGATGTTAATCCCTTATCAGATGAGTCATTTATGAATATATTCTCCCATATTGTAGGATGGCTTTTTGTTCTGCTGATGGTGTCCTTTGCTGTACAGAAGCTTTTTAGTTTGATGTAGTTCCTCATGTTCATTTTTGCTTTTGTTTGTCTTGCCCTAGGAGATGCGTTCAGGAAAAAGTTACTCATGTTTATATTCAAGAGATTTTTTCCTGTGTTTTCTTCTAAGAGTTTTATGGTTTCATGACTTAACGTTTAGGTCTTTGCAATCGTTGAGTTTTGAGTTAGTTTGCTTTGCAGCACTTTTGTGACAACTGTTAACTGAAACAGAAACCTTAAGATACAGAAATGAAAAAATGGTTAACACATATCAATATGTTTTAATAAAGTAACTGTATAATAAATAACTTGGTTAGATATTGGTAAGTGTCATGGAGAAAAATTATGCAGCGAAAGGGAATGGGAAGTTTTGGAGATGTAAGTTTGCATATAGTAGTCAGGAAAGCCTTACAGAGAAGGAGAGTATAGCAGGTCAATTGTCCTAAAAAGCAAACTCTGAAAAAAAGTTTTGTTGGCAGCTTCATTTACCCCTTTCATAATGGCTGCTGGGTGGTAGCTGTAATTTAAAATAGAATTATATATTTGCTATGTTATCTGATGCAAGTATTCTCTTTCTGAGATCCAACACTTACAAACCTGTAGAACCAAGAGTTGCAGCAACAGGAAATACAAATTCTCCAAAATGTGCCATTCAGAGTTATGCTAAATGGGACTACCCCTACTACCTCCTTTTGGTTCCTAGACTCTTGTATTATTCCAATTAGTCATACAGTGTTGATAGATCAAACACACCCTTCGCTGGCAGAAGCCATGTGGATGGGAAAGGCAAAAATATATGTCAATTACAGTTAATGTGAATTGCTGATTCTTCCAGATTGAAGGGTGCCATGTGGTCAGTTTTCTACAAAGCAGTTCTTTGGACTTTGCAAGACTCGCTATAACATTAGGGTCTCAGTTTTGATCCCTTTTGCTGGTGTGTTGGACATTTGGCCTCAGCAATAGCTAGGTCAGCCTTAGTGAATGAGACACGGTACTGACAGACCCGTGCCCAGCCTCTTTCTTGGCCACCATTGCTACTCTGTTGATGTATCCATTTGCCAGTTCTCTGGTGTCTGATGATAGTGCAATTAGTCAAGTTATTCTCTCTACTTGATTGTTGTATCAAGCCTCTTCTGGGGTCAAAATTTCCTGGGGGGTGTGAACATGTAACTCAAAGATCTTCTCACTGGTGTCCATTCCCATATATCCATCCATATGCCTCTTGCCTAGACCTTCTTACCCTCAATATTCAAATATTCTATTTCTAGGTCTTTGTCCAGCCAGTGGAGCCATTCACCATGAATCATGTTCCTGTATATATTGTAATGTTGGGATACTTCTCTTCCCACCCAAAGCAGATGAACAGATATAGTGTCCATGGCTCTTCCCACTGGGAAGATTTTTCCTAATCAGTACCTTTCAGGACTTTAATAGCAGGGCTATAGTGTAGCTGCAGCCCATTTTCAGAATGCATACAAATCCCAAGCTGATCTATTCACAAAACAAATTCATATTTTTCTACCTTTGCAAGCCCATCATAAAGGACACCAAACTCAGGAGGCCACAAATGTGGGGCAGTGCTGATACAACTGTGATTGATTAAATGGGCCATGAGGCAACATAGCTTACTCCCACTCTGTGTTTTTTCCAAGCTCAGTCATGGATGTATCATTTCCCGTTTTTGATGAATTGCTGTGGACATGCTCAGCTTTATGACTTCATTTGGTCTGTCAGATCCCAGCTCATATTGGACGCTTCATATGCACATCACATGGCACCCCACGGTCAAGTGTTCTATCAAGTGGCACACCAGGAGCTGTTTCTTAAAAGGTATGTTATTGTCTTCTGCAGAAGGCATAGTTCGGCTCCAGAACCCAAAAGCTTGACATAGACTCCACATTTTATCTTTTTCAACATTGAAACCTTCAACCTAGGGTGCTGCCCAGAGTCAAGGGGCAGTCCCACTTACTGCACATCCTCAGCCTGGTTCACAAGCCTTTCCTGCTCTGAGCCCCACTCAGAGCTGGTGGGACTCCAGGGCCAAAGCATTATTCTCAAGTGTAGACTACACTGCTTTCAGATCCCAAAGAGGCCGATCAGGTGTTAGGCTTCCTTCTTTGGGTCACAAAATGCAAAAATTGGTCTTTTATCTCATGGTGGATGTCTGGCATGGCTCTGACCACTCCACTAGAACCTTAAAAATTTCATTGAAATGGTGGCAACCTGAATTTTCCTAGTGTTTGTCTTCCATTGGATGGATCACACGTGACTTACCAAAGCCTCTGACATACTTGTTGCTTTATGCTTAACTGGTACAGCTAACATGCTATTATCAATATTTCAGGGCAGTGTGATATTTTGCCATATATCTGGCTGTCCTTGGTCCCTTGGACTATACAGTTGGCCCTTGCCCAATGCAGGGGTTAGGGGAGTTGACCCCTGCACAGTTGAAAAATCTAGGTATAACTTTTGACTCCCCAAAACTTAATTATGGATAGCCTAGTCTTGATCAGATGCCTTACTGATAATATAAACAATTGATTAACACACATTTTGTATGTTATATGTATTATATACTGTGTCCTTCCAATAAAGTAATCTAGAGAAAAGGAAATGGTATTAAGAAAGTCATAAGGAAAAGAAAATACATTACAGAAACATACAGTATTGAAAAAACATCTATAAGTGGATCCATAGAGTTCAAAGTGGCGTTCAAGGATCAACTATATTATGACCGAAGGTGGAAGAGTTAACACTATCTTGGGGAAAAACTGTCAAAACATACTCTTGTCACTTTCAGGTGAGTTGCAACCATGCCTGATTCTCTTTTTTGTAGGGTTGGGAAATAATCCATTCTCCAGATCAATATAAAGTACTCAAAGCACTGCTATCTACTCTAGCAAAGAGAACTTCTGTGGCACAGCACTGCAGTTGGGGCCACCTACAACGCGTTTACAGGAGTCCGTTGTCATCCTCTAGAATCTGGCAATATGAGGCCCCTGGCTGGTATCTGAGGATACCACAGATGGGCTGCAGGCAGCTCTGTTCAGTTTTCAGGCAGGAGGTAGTGTCTGTATTTTCCCACCTCCCAATGCTCTCGTATTGCTAAAAACCACAGCACAGGCTGTGTTAGCAGCAAGTTATTTTTTTCTTTGTTGTCCTCCATTCACAAGAAGAGGAAACCCGCTGAAGCCAGCAGCTCTACGTGGAGCACCAAGATTGACTTTCAGTTTCCAAACAGGCCATTATAGTTTCCTGTACCCCATGGCAGCCAAAACCGTAGAGCAATGCTGTATGCTCTAAGCTCCCTAACCCAGTAAGGATTTGTCCTCAGCTAAATCATTGCTTGGGTTCTGTCTTGTTTCTTTCCCAAGATGTTTATCTTATTAAGAAACTATGGCTTTTCTTTTAATTTTCTATCAATGCTGGGTGTTTGGAGAAGGTGTGTGCAATCGTGAACAGAAGAATCATCTTAATGAGGTATCCCTCGATACTGTTTTCATGTTAATATTATTGTTCCTATCACATTCTAAAAACAATAAATAGTAAAGGAATGACTTTTGTATAATTCTTCCGTCCACCATGAATGTGTTTGTTGGGGTTCTTGTTCACACTCATTTATTATTGCCACCCCACCCCAAAAGCAGTATCAATATTGCTGTTCTGACTATATAGAAGCAAAACATTTTTAATGAATGATTTTTTTGGTATAAAGGTTTTTACCCTAGTTTCATTGATTCTAACTAAAATTGAAAGCCACCTATATGAACAGCCTTTAAATATTGTCTACTTTTTAAATCATTGGCAAAGAGAAGATGAAAACTTTCATGGGTCACAATTTCTAGGGAAATTGGAATCTGTATATATCTGCATAGGACATTTTCCTAATTATGTATGCAGTGAAGATCTCTGGTTTTTCTTCTTTTTTTCCCTAATTTATACCTATTCAAATTTTACATCTATTTTTTTTCAAAGCACTCAGCTAAAGTAATTTCTTCAAATGAAAGCTAAGTTGAACCAAACACATTTTAGTTTTGACTCAAAGAGTTAAAAGAAATCAGAAGATACTAAAAATAAGATTTTATAGATGAGAACAAGAACGTTTATCAGATGTTCTGAGGGTGTGAAGCTAATTGTAGTGCTAGGTGTACACTGCTGGAGGTTGCCTTTCAAATTTATTTGAAACATTTATTTTAAAATTGCCTATTAAGCTCACAAAACCTGTGATGATATCTCCAGAGTGTGCAAAAGAAACCGGCAGCAGATCAAAATGCATAATTGTACTTAAATACATGCATTTATTAAAAATAGGTAAACAATATATACAAACACACCACTTTATTTTTCCAGATTCTGAAAATGATTTCATTTTTGATTCAGATGTAGGATTTAACAAATGTTTCTTCATCAGGAAGACCAGAAGCATATATTCCTGGACAGAGTCTGCAGCTGACAGGGCAAAGGTTGTTCCTTCCCTCTGAGGTCTTAACGGTTTCCTGAAGTACAATTTCCAGTGTTCTAGTTTGTTTTGTTTTTTCCTCAAAGACAAGCACCTTCTCCAATGATTATGCCTCTCTGAAACCAAAACCAGTTTATAACAGGATAGTGCCAATAACTGTCAAAAGAAATCAGATATAACCATAAATAAAGAGATGACCTTGATTTTTTTTTGTTTACTTAGAAAAGAGTAATTAATCATTTCCAATTATTTGTCTCTTGCCTAATCTCAATCTCCCAATTTCATGTGACCTAACTCCAGGTTTCCTATAACAGAGTGGGCTTTTCATATGGCTTGGAAAGAAGCATCCAGCTGAGTGCATGGCCCATATTGAAAGCTCAGTAAATGACCACTTTATGCTCACTTTTCCATTTTCTTTTAATCAGCAGTAACGTCAGTATGATTCCTCCCCTGTAGAACATCAAACAGCTTTGCAGGAAATAGTTGAAGGGAAAAATTCTTAATAGAATGATCGGGCAGAAGACTGTAATAGATTTAAGTAGAGCCTGAGTTAAGTATAAAGGAAGATTAAAAAAAACAGTGTTTTTTTAAAGCATATTTTTATTGTAGGAAATCAAAAGCCTTTTCTTGGATTTTTTTTCTCAGACCGTAGTTGAATTCTCCTTATTCATAGTTGAATTACGCTCAGCAGAGAATACTAAACTCAACTGCCCAAAGTCAGTCTAGCTGAACTTAATGGTAAAGATAAAGTTCTGAAGCAATAAACTGATTTATTCTCAAATTATGGTAAGAGCTGAGTTTTTAAAAGAAAAGAGGAAGATGCTTCCCATGAGTTTCTAAAATTGTACTTAACTGTTATTTTCTTGGAGGGAATTATGGATTTTGTTGTCTGAAACTTAAATCTCATAATGGGAAGTAATTCTTATGGAATTTCATTTCATTTCATTTTTCAGTTTAAATAACGAATAGAAAATGAGTTGCTAGAAAGTTATTGAGAAGTCAACAAAAAATGATATTTGAGTCTACCTGCAAGGCAAATAAGATGACCTTGACATATATCTGACACATTAAGATATTCATGCAAAATTTTACATAATTTAAGTTTACTAATAAACAGTCTCTTAAATGACAGATTGTTACCAAAGAAAAATCAATAGATTTATAGATATCTTGCTTTTATTTTTATTCACTGCTGTTAAAATCATTTAAACATTTTTAAGTTTCATAATTTTAAAATGATCAGCTCCCTATTGTATCTCTGTATGCATTGCAATATTTTGGCTCTAGGAAAATATTTCAAAACATATACATGGATTATTTCAAGTGTCCTCTACATTCCAAATTATTATTTTGGAATTTTGATAACTATGAACTTCTATTTTCTACATTGCTGGGAATTAGAGGCATTTAATGGGTCCCTGTAATAATTTGACTACTGAAGCTCTCCTTTCTGAAGGAGCATTTCAGGAACGACAGGGCTGTCACCACCACGTCAGTGGATGGATTCAGTTCTCTAGTAGAGAGGACATGCTGTGGAGATGTTTGCAAAGCATAGAGGAGATCCTCCTTACGAAGAATTCTCCAGCATAACTGCTATTCACAACGGACCCTTAGTCAGACATGGCCTGCTTGACACGGCCCTCCAGACACAAGCAACGGCTGAACCCTTAATGGTGTTGCTGTCCCTGCAGAAAAATCACCATCCTGAGGTGTGACCACTCTGTGACGATTCACTTCTTTTGGGTAGCTTTCTCCAAGTGTTGCTTTTACACCTTATGCTGTGTTTAAGTGTTGCAAAGTTTTCTTGAAAACCTGAAGAATACACAAAACTGTGCTTAGGACAAGGATTGATACATAAGTGTTAGCTTAAAGCATTAGATATTAGTAGATTCTTTCCCACATTAAAGAAAATTAAGGCTATAAAATGTCAAATGACAAATTGAAGTTCTGCAATGGGAAATCGATTATAAATGAAATAATTGTGTTGAAGCTGGCCAGAATTTTATTCTGCTGTGCTATATATTTCAGTGTTATTGCCTTATCATGCATTTCTCACAAGTTCACTGTGGCTAACTTACCTCATTTCTATTTGTTTCTTTACTGTTTACTTTTGGTCTCTTAACCTAGATATATACTATTTACTTAATTATTAATATCCTATTTTACAGATGAGGAAATTGGGACATAGAAAGAAAATTACCTGACCAGGTCATACAGCTGGTTAGTGGAAGAGCCAGGATTTCATCGTAGCTGTAGCTCCAGACACCATGCCCTTAACCACTGTGATCCCTGTTCTACCTTACCTGATGTTTTCTAGAACACCCTATATAGATTCATTCCTTCACTGATTTGTTAATTAGCCAATAGTTGTGCATTTACTATGTGTCGTACTCTATTGTAGGTGGTAAGGATAAGTTTCCAATAAGGAGAAACAGGTCCTTACTGTTTCCAAATATGACTGCATAGTAAATGTTATCTTTTGATGAATGGATTCTCAATATGTTCTTACAAGTCACAGTCAAAGGAAAGAAACAATTGAGATAAGTGACCCAGTGGTAAGTCATAGAGAGAAGCTGCCTGTAAAGCCCCATCAAGAGAACTTTCTGAATCTCCCCAGGCTAAACCCTTCAATTCTTGTATTTCCAACTTAAATTGCTCATGCTACATTTTGAGCCCACTTCACTTAGTCTTGTCCTTGGGTAGAGATGGGTAGAGTTGTCTACCACTTCCTGTGTTTGGGGGTATTTGACAATTATTAAAGTATATAGTCTGATGTCTGATTTGCAAGCTGATTAAACTTTCTTTGTCATTTCCCATACATTTTATTTCCTGGTTTCTAAAATACATTCTAACAAAGTTACAAGTTAATATTTATGTTAAAATCTAATTTCTGTCCTCTATACATTTCTCTCTTGAAATCAATTGCTCACATTAGGAGAAATATAAAATACATTTATTAGCCATTTTAATGATGGATTATTTCTATATTCAATTGTTTTTAGTATATAGAAGGAGGGAAATATTGGGATTATTTCATAAACAGAAAAATGAATAATTGGATAGTTATAAAACTGTAATTTTAAAGAAGCAGAATAAAGTTACATGGTACATCAAAGCATCTGTTTTTATCCAATATCAGGGTAAAGTCATTGGCAGTTGTAACTGTCAAAGTCTTTGTTGTAGGTCTGATGTCTTGCCAACATGTTTCAGAAAAATAATCATACTTAAATGCCCAATGCAAGGGGCTCATGTTACCTTATCTATACAGATAAAATCATAGCAAATCAAAATAACAAATACCTCATAAAGAAAATAATATTCTTTTACATATTTATCAGAGTCATTTACTTTAGGAACAGGAGAGATTTTATTTTTTGGCTTGTATGTGACAATTATATCCTGTATATTAATCAAATAGCCTGTTTTAAAGTAACAGAGAGCCACAGTAACAAAAACTAAAATTTCGTATTAAAAACTATTGATTTTCTGAGAACTCACTGGAAATAATGAAATAAAAAGAGATCCTTGGCTTTCAGCTTCCCTTCGTCATGGCTAATACAATGTTTCAAGTGCCTTGAAAGAAAAGAAGTGATTAGAGAATTGATGGATGAGCCCTTCAATTTATTTCTAAAAAGAAAAAAGTTTCATCTTATAATTAGAGCTACATGAATTGCTCCAAGTCAGATAACTAGATGAATTCTTTATTGAAATGACAATGAAAGTAATTATATTGTTAAGATTGTTCATTTTTTTTAACTCCTTTGACAATTCAGACACACTGACAGTAGTAACAAAGACAATGAACATTTTCATAAACAATGTCCCTTAAAACTTTCCAATATAGCATTTTGGCATAATAACTCAATAATGAAGAATGGATTTTATTAGACATATCAGGTACTGTAAGGAGAAATGTACCTTCAATACTTACAGATTTAAAATAAAGGAAAACATCTTAATTGCTTAGAGGGTTTTCCCCCTCACTTTCAACATTCTCTATTTATGAAGAAGGCATAGTTAAATCTGCTTAGCTAATTTTGAATCCATACACTAGGAAAGGATGAGGTTTATCATTATAGCCTATTCTGACACACATGGCAATAATGGAATTTTAGTCAGAATATAAGTAAGATTTTGTGAAAATGATTAATATACACTAAGAAAGATTAAACAAAAAAACTATTGCTTTTTAAAGTCTTCCCTCTTTTCATTCCTTTATTTTAAACATTAAAAAGGAAATAGGGTGAAGATTAAAAATTACTCCTTTTATTTAAATGCGTCTATCAGTCTCTCATGCTTGATACACTTTTGTTTTTTAAAATGTAAGTTTATAGGATACATTAACCACATACTTTAAGAAAAACATTTTCGGTGAGAAAACTAAGATAAAGGTAGTCTTATTTCATCTTTTTAGTACAAATTCAGATTTCTAATTTGAAATTATGCCCTTCATTTCTGCATCTTGATACGGTTCATGTATCTAGGACTTAAAATGTAAATGTTTGTGACCAAATTCTGAACTTAATTTGTCATAGTAGATGATTTTTAAACTTGGAACATAAATACTCTTAATTTGCTATAAATAGCAAAATCTTATTTTCAGAGCAAAAGTGTGAATGCAGTTTTGTCTTTATGGAATGAAAAAGTATAAGCTAGCAATTTTGTGTTTAAAACACAGGTTTTGCTGCAACTTTTAGTGTTTTAAATACCAGCTTATAAGTAAAAAATCTTTAATATGAAAGTTTCCTCTATGTAATCTTCACATTTAAGATCAAAAACTGGATGCAATACTATCTTCATCTCCTCTTTCTGTGTTATTAGAAAATTAAAGGACCGACTTAGATTTCCTTTACTTAATATTCACATTAATGGTTATAATCAGTCATGTTTTTCCTCCTAGATTGGTCCAATTTTATTCATATTCCAAAATCTCTGTTTTTTTTTGGTATCATTAATGTACAATCACTTGAACAACATTATGGGTACTAGACCCCCTATTATCAAGTCCCCCCTACACACCCCATTACATCCACTGTCCTTCAGCATAGTAAGATGATATAGAATCATTACGTGTCTTTGTAAATACTGCCTTTCCCCTGTCCCCCGCTGCTGCATTACATGTGCTAATCGTAATGCCCCTTTTCCTCCCTTATCCCTCCATTCCCAATGATCCTCCCCAGTCCCTTTCCCTTTGGTAAGTGTTAGTCCATTCTTGGGTTCGGTGAGTCTGCTGCTGTTTTGTTCATTCACTTTTTCCTTTGTTCTTAAACTCCACAGATGAGTGAAATCATTTGATACTTGTCTTTCTCCATCTGGCTTATTTCACTGAACATAATGCCCTCTAGCCCCATCCATGTTGTTGCAAATGGTAGGATTTGTTTTCTTCTTATGGCTGAATAATATTCCATTGTGTATATGTACCACATCTTCTTTATCCATTCATCTACTGATGGATACTTAAGTTTACTTCGATTTCTTGGCTATTGTAAATAGTGCTGTGATAAACATAGGGGTGCATATATCTTTTTCAAACTGGGCTGCTGCATTCTTAGGGTAAATTCCTAGGAGTGGAATTCCTGGGTCAAATGGTATTTCTATTTTGAGTTTTTTGAGGAACCTCCATACTGCTTTCCACAATGGTTAAACTAATTTGCATTCCCACCAGCAGTGTAGGAGGGTTCCCCTTTCTCCACATCCTCACCAACATTTGTTGTTTGTCTTTTGGATGTTGGCCATCCTAACTGGTGTGAGGCAATATCTCATTGTGGTTTTAATTTGCATTTCTCTGATGATTAGTGATGTGGAACATCTTTTCATGTGCCTGTTGGCCATCTGAATTTCTTCTTTGGAGAAGTGTCTGTTTAGCTCTTCTGCCCATATTTTAATTGACTTATTTGCTTTTTTGTTTGTTGAGGTGAATGAGCTCTTTATATATTTTGGATGTCAACCCCTTATCATATATGTCATTTATGAATACATTCTCCCATACTGTAGGATGCCTTTTTGTTCTATTGATGGTGTCCTTTGCTGTGCAGAAGCTTTTTAGTTTGATATAGTCCTACTTGATCATTTTTGCTTTTTTCCCCCTTGCCGAGGGAGATATGTTCATGAAGAAGTTGCTCATGTTTATGTCCAAGAGATTTTTGCCTATATTTTTTTCTAAGAGTTTTATGGTTTCATCATGTACATTCAGGTCTTTGATCCATTTTGAGTTTACTTTTGTGTATGGGGTTAGACAGTAATCCAGTTTCATTCTCTTACATGTAGCTGTCCAGTTTTGCCAACACCAGCTGTTGAAGAGGCTGTTATTTCTCCATTGTATATCCATGGCTCCTTTATCATATATTAATTGACCATATATACTTGGGTTTATTTCTGGGCTCTCTATTCTGTTCCACTGGTCTATGGGACTGTTCTTGTGCCAGTACCAAATTGTCTTGATTACTGTGGCTTTGTGGTAGAGCTTCAAGTCAGGGAGTGTAATTCCCCCCACTTTATTCTTCCTTCTCAGATTGTTTGGCTATTCGGGGTCTTTTGTGGTTCCATATGAATTTTAGAACTATTTGCTCTAGTTCATTGAAGAATGCCATAGGTATTTTGATAGGGATTGCATTGAATCTGTAGATCACTTTAGGCAGGATGGCCATTTTGACAGTATTAATTCTTCCTAGCCAAGAGCATGGGATGAATTTTCCATTAATTAGTGTCTTTTTAAATTTATCTTAAGAGTGTATTGTAGTTTTCAGGGTATAGGTCTTTCACTTCCTTGGTTAGGTTTATTCCTAGGTATTTTATTCTTTTTGATGCGATTGTGAATGGAATTGTTTTCCTGATTTCTCTTTATGCTAGTTCACCATTTAGTGTATACGAATGCAACAGATTTCTGTGTATTAATTTTGTATCCCACAACTTTGCTGAATTCAGATATTAGATCTAGTAGTTTTGGAGTGGATTCTTTTTGTTTTTTTTTTATGTACAGTATCATGTCATCTGCAAACAGGGACAGTTTGACTTCTTCCTTACCAATCTGGATGCCTTTTATCTCTGTGTGTTGTCTGATTGCCATGGCTAGGACCTCCAGAACTATGTGGAATAAAAGTGGGGAGAGTGGGCATTCTTGTCTTGTTCCCAGTCTTAAAGGAAAAGCTTTCAGCTTCTTGCTGTTATGCATAATGTTGGTTGTGGGTTTGTCATATATGGCCTTTATTATGTTGAGGTACTTGCCCTCTATACTCATTTTTTTGAGAGTTTTTATCATGAACAGATGTTGAACTTTGTTGAATGCTTTTTCAGTATCTATGGAGATGATGATGTGTTTTTTTTCCTTCTTTTTGTTGGTGTTGTGGATGATGTTGATGGATTTTCGAATGTTGAGCCATCCTTGCATCCCTGGAATAAATCCCACTTGATCATGATGGATGATCTTTTTGATGTATTTTTGAATTTGGTTTGCTAATATTTTGTAGAGTATTTTTGCATCTATGTTCATGAGGGATATTGGTCTGTAATTTTCTTTTTTTGTGGTGTCTTTGATTGTTTTTGGTATTAGAGTGATGTTGGCCTCCTAGAATGAGTTTGGGAGTATTCCCCCCTCTTCTACTTTTTGGAAAACTTTAAGGAGGATGGGTCTTAGGTCTTCACTAAATGTTTGATAAAATTCAGCAATGATACCATCTGGTTCAGTGATTTTGTTCTTAGGTAGTTTTTTGATTACCAATTCAATTTCTTTGCTGTAATTAGTCTATTTATATTTTCTGTTTCTTCCTGGGTGAGCCTTGGAAGGTTGTATTTTTCTAGAAAGTTCTCCATTTCTTCTAGGTTTTCCAGTTTTGTTACCATATAATTTTTCATAGTATTCTCTCATAATTCTTCGTATTTCTGTGGTGTCTGTCGTGACTCTTCCTTTCTCATTTCTGATTATGTTTATGTGTGTAGACTCTCTTTTTTTCTTGATAAGTCTGGCTAATGATTTATCTATTTTGTTTATTTTCTCAATGAACCACCTTCTGCTTTCATTGAGTCTTTCTATTGTTTTATTCTTCTCAATTTTATTTATTTATGTTTTAATCTTTATTATGTCCCCCCTTCTACTGACTTTGGGCCTCATTTGTTCTTACTTGTTTAGTTTCATTAATTGAGAGTTTAGACTGTTCATTTGCGATAGTTCTTCTTTCCTGAGGTAGGCCTATATTGCAATATATCTCCCTCTTAGCATGGCCTTCACTGAGTCCCACAGATTTTGTGGTGTTGAATTATTGTTGTCATTTGTCTCCATATATTGCTTGATCTCCGTTTTTATATGGTGACTGATCTATTGATAATTTAGGAGCATGTTATTAAGTCTCCATATTTTGGGGGGTTTTCATTTTCTTTGTATAATTTATTTCTAGTTTCATACCTTTGTGATCTGAGAAGCTGGTTGTTATAATTTCAATCTATTTCAATTTACTGATGTTCTTTTTGTGGCCTAGTATATGATCTATTCTTGAAAATGTTCCATGTGCAGTTGAGAAGAATGTGTATCCTGTTGCTTTTGGATGGAGTGTTCTGTATATGTCCATTAGGTCCATCAGTTCTAATACGTTGTTCAGTGCCTCTGTCTCCTTACCTATTTTCTGTCTGGTTGATCTGTCCTTAGGAGTGAGTGGTGTGTTGAAGTCTCCCAAAATGAATGTACTGCATTTATTTCCCCCTTTATTCTGTTAGTATTTGTTTCACATATGTAGGTGATCCTGTGTTGGGTTCATAGATATTTATAATAGTTATATCCTCTTGTTGGACTGACCCTTTTATCATTATATTATGTCCTTTTTTGTCTCTTGTGACTTTCTTTGTTTTGAAATCTATTTTTTCTGATACAAGTACTGAAACTCCTGTTTTTTTCTCCCTATTAGTTGCATGAAATATCTTTTTCCATCCCTTTACTTTCAGTTTGTGTATGTCTTTGAGTTTGAAGTGAGTCTCTTATAGGCAGCATATAAATGGGTCTTGTTTTTTTATACATTCAGTAACTCTATGTATTTTGATTGGTGCATTCAGACCATTTACATTTAGGGTGATTATCGATAGGTATGTACTTATTGCCATTGGAGGCTTTAGATTTGTGGTTACCAAAGGCTCAAGGGTAATTCCCTTACTATCTAACAGTCTAATTTAACTCACTTTGTATGCTATTACAAACAATCTAAAAGTTCGTTTTTTTTTCCTCTTTTTTCTTCCTCCTCCATTATTTGTGTTATGAATCATATTCTGTACTCTTTGTCTAGCCCTTGGGTGACATCTATTTAGCCTTAGGAATACTTCCATCTCTAGGAGTCCCTCCAAAATGCACTGTAGAGGTGGTTTGTGGGAGGTAAATTCTCACAGCTTTTGCTTATCTGAAAATTATTTAATCCCTTCTTCTAATTTAAACGTTAACCTTTCTGGGTAGAGTATTCTTGGTTCAAGGCCCTCCTGCTTTATTGCATTAAATATATCATGCCACTCCCTTCTGGCCTGTAAGGTTTCTGTTGAGATGTCTGATGATAGCCTGATGGGTTTTCCTTGGTATGTGATCCTTTTTCTCTCTCTAGCTTTTTTTAAAAGTCTGTCTTTATCCTTGATCTTGCCATTTTAATCATTATATGTCTTGATGTTGTCTTCCTTGGGTCCCTTGTGTTGGGAGATCTGTGCACCTCCATGGCCTGAGAGACTATCTCCTTCCCCAGATTGGGGAAGTTTTCAGCAATCACCTCCTCAATAACACTTTCTATTCCTTTTTCTCTCTGTTCTTCTTCTGGTACCCCTATAATGCGAATATTGCTCTGTTTGGATTGGTCACACAGTTCTCTCAATATTCTTTCATTCTCAGAGATCCTTTTTTCTCTCTGTGCCTCAGCTTCTTTGTATACCTCTTCTCTAATTTCTATTCCATTTACCATCTCTTCTACTACATCTAATCTGCTTTTAAATCCCTCCATTGTATGTTTCATTTCAGATATGGAATTTCTTAATTATTGAATCTCTGACTTAAGTTTGTTCCTGAGTTCTTGAATATTTTTCTGTACCTCTGTAAGCATTTTTATAATTTTTGTTTTGAACTCTCTTTCAGGAAGATTGGTGATTAAGTTTCATTTGGCCCTTTTTCTGAGGTTTGTGAGGTTTTGGTCTGAACCATATTCTTTTGACGTTTCATATTTCTGTTTGGTGCCCAGTAGTGTGCAGAAACTCCAGTCTCTGTAGCTGCTCAGCCCCTAGAGTGAGGTTGGGGGTCATAGGGGCACAGAGCTGGTGCCTGGGGGGAGGAAATATCTGTTTCCTGATTCCCGTCTGTGGTGCCTGTCTCCAGTGTCAGAGGTTGTGGGTCAAGCACACACATGTAAGCCTCTCTGCTTTGCGTCTCTAGCTGTTTTCGGCAGAGCCTCCCTGTGGCTGGCTTGATGCCAGCGCAGTGAATGCCGGTTTGCCTGCAGGTGCCTGCAGGTGCCTGCAGGCTATTAGGAAGGCTCGGCAGGCTGTGTGTCACAGTGGGGGGCCTCGGAGCTGAGTAGGCAGCCAGGGGGATGGAGCACCTGAAGCTCCTCAAAGTTCCCAACCAGCTGAGCAGAGCGCACCCAGACAACCTTGTCCAGCTCTCCCTTCTCCCGTGCAGTAAGCTCCGTGCAAACCGCGCCCCTTCAGCAGCCCTCTTGCTGCTCGGAAGCTTCTCAGACTGCCTGCCTTTCCTCTGACACAGAGTGGCTGTATGTGTATCCCGTCCTCCAGAAACAGCCGGAATGTCAGTCTCCCAGGCCCTCCGCCCGTCCAAGCTGCCCAGTGTCCAGAGCACCACACAATATAGGCTTCCCCTCACAAAGCAGATCTCCAGGGCTAGGTGTCCAGCAGTCCCAGGCTTTCAAGCTCTCCCAACTCTGTTTCTCTTCCTCCTGCTGGTGAGCTGGAGTGGGGGAAGGGCCTGGGTCCTGCTGGATTAAGGCTTTCGTATGTTACTCTTTTGTGAAGTTCGTGAGGTCTGTATGCAGTCCTGTTCAGCCTTCTTTCTTCTTGCTGTTTTAGGGTTAGTGTATTAATTAGCTATATTTTTGTACTATTTGTGGTTTTGGAAGGAGTTCTCCGGGTTACCTTTCACACCACCATCTTGAACCTACCCTCTCTACTTTTTTAAGACAGATTTTGTTCATTTACATTTTTGAGAGACCATTTTTTATTTGAACTTGAACTTGATCCATTCTATGAAAAATATGTAACTCATATTGTGATCTCATAAAATAGATGTTAAACTGAGTCAGTAGTATATTTAACTACTGAAAAATTCAGTGGATAATAGAAACCTATGATACCCGAAGTGCATCAAAACTAGAACTGGAGTTGAACTAAGCCAGAAAATCCCCTCTTTTCTTCTCCACACCCCCCAGGTAATGAGTGCTTGGGAATGCCTCTGTGAGCAGAGGTCGGCCTGACCTTGCTCTTGGAAGCCCTTGTTTGCTCTGCTGAGGTCTCTGAACTCTTCTATTTTATTGACACTCAAAAGGAAAGAGTAGTTTATTGGAAGTCCAGCGACCTGGTATCTTCTCTTATCTGTCACCTCTACTTGTAGGAATTTGGTCAAATCCCCTAATCTCTCTCTACCTAAATGTCTGTGTTTATGACATGGGAGCATTAGGCCCTTGAGGTATTTTCTAGATTGGAAATGTAAAGTCTATGACTGTCCAAAGGTATTATCTGTAACTTTCCTAGACATCTTGAAAAATAAAAGAATTTCTGTAAACTGCCATGGAGTTCTGACTGGCTAGACCTAAATATTAATCTTTTGGATGACCTCAATTATTACAGTGCACTTAGCCTAATTACATAGTCAACTTCTAAGGTGACAAATTCATGATGAACTTCAATGCTGGCAAGTGCCTGTGATTCAAAGAATATCATTCAATTTTCTTTGAAACATCAGAACCTTGGCCAATTGCTCTATTAATCTAATTATTCTTATTCATCTAATGATTGGCTCAAACTTGCTTTAAAAAGTGCTAATTGGAAATTTCCAAAAAGGTATTATTGAGTTTAAGTCTATTGTAAGAAAGCAAATCCTACTCCTACATCTAATTTCCTTAAATTGTATTTGACATCATAGTCATGAATTATTGTATCTAAAAAGTTAATTTTTGAAATATCACTTTGGGAGTACTGTGGAGAATGAAATAGAAGACAGCTTGAATGTATTCAGAGTCATGTTATGGCAGGTATTTTCTATTCTGCAGGAGAGAAATATCAAAACTCTGAAGGAAGGTACTGATGATGGGATTGACAAGAAAGGGGTATGTGGACAAGTTAAAGTAGAATGCTCAAACTGGATTGAATGTGAAGGAAGCATAGTGTCTGCTGCAATAACTTTCTGATATTTGGCTTGCCAGATTGATGGATTCTTGTGCCTTAACAGAGATGTAAGATAAGAAGTACATATTTTGACTTAAAAATATATACTTAGATTCAGAAGCCTCTCCACGATTCCTTTGCCCGTTCCAGTCCCCTGTTCCCCAGAAAATTAATCACTATCCTGATTACTACTTCCTTGCACTCCTTTATTATGTTACATTCAAGTAAGAATCCCTAGATAACATAATTTAGTAGTACTAAAATGTGGTGTCTTCTAAGTCTTTTATAATCTGTTGAAAATACAGGTATTTGATCTTATCAAGATATGGATTTTGGTGACAGTAAGCCAGTGTTTGCATGTTTCTTTTTTTGTGATGTTACCAACAGTGATCCTTAATGCATAAATCCATTAGTTCATTGGGGTGCTGCAAACAAAGTCAAATTCTAATCCTAGCATTTCTATTTAATTTATTAATTAAATATTTTTATAAAGAGATACTATTTGTTTACCCTGTGGAATATTCAGATTGGAAAGGCATGAAAAATGTTTGAGTCTGTCCTTTCATGTACCTATTTTCAAGATAACTCATTGCCTATCATTCACATTAACCAATTTGTTAATAAATGTCTACCATCACTGGCCAGTAAGAGCCTTTCATGTTGGCTCTTGAATCATTTGACATGACTATAATGGTCTTGGAAGGCTTCCTTGCATTCTAATATGGAAACATTTTACTCTCATTTTGGACATTTCCTCCTGTAGACCTGGTATCAGCCATTTATCCATGAAGTCCCAGTTTCTTTTAGAACGAAATGATAATTTAAGACTATGTAGGAATTAAGAATCCTTGTTGAATCTAGACTGCATTCTGTAACTATGCAGTGTGCAAAATAGAGTAGAAATGAGTATTCCCCAAAGCATAAGTTCATATGGATATTTTCAATTCAATGAAGGTCTGCAGGATTTTTTTAACTTAATTCTCTTATATTATATCTATATTTCCTTTCTTCCATTCTAAAAATATTTATACTCAATATCACAAGTGATGATGTAGTTAGAATAACTCAATTACTTATTTACTTTATACATTAGACATACAATAAACTCAGAATAACAATACTACTACAACTACCACCTCTAATATAATTAATGAGAATGGTTAAAAGTTTCTTTTCCCATTAAAGCCCTCCTCATTTATTCCTTCATTTAGTCTTACTCACATCTACAACTACCCATAGGTTTAATGCCGGCCACCAATTCTTATGGTCATTTAGTCATTTTAGTATTCTGAAATCAATTCTCTAGTAAATTCCTCAGAAAGGGCTCCTGGGAACAATATTTCCTGAGTCCTTATATGTGATGATAGCTTGGACTTCTATATTGAAACCAGTTGTGCTGGGTATAAAACCCTCATTTTCTCCCTTGTATATCTTAAATAGGTTACTCTTTTTTCTATTGGGTTAAACTCTTACTATCAAAAAAGACTGATGAGGAACTAATTTTTCCCCCTTTTAAGTCAACTTTAAAAAAAATTTTTTTGTGTCCAATGTTAAAAAATTGTTTTTTACTTTGAGGCCCAATGTTTCTAGTCATTGGTCCTTTGGGACTATATTTTGGGACCAGTGTGTGGTTGTCTTCCCAATGGGTTTCAGCCCTGGACAAGTTCACTATGGATTCAATGTGAACAAAGAAATGACAGTAGAATCTCCTTGGGGTGAAAAGTTTATACCCAACTTTATTCCCACAGTGGCAGGTCAATCACTAAAATCCCATTCACTCAGAGTAAGTCTGCATCCAGCAAGCCAGTCTCTGCCTCTGGGCCTCTCTAGCCCTGCAGCTGTTTCAGTTCTGTCCTTGGCACTGCCACCACACCCGTCTCATCTCTGCTCTCCTGCAGCCTTGCAAGTGTGCCACCATGTCACCCAGAGCACTGGGAGGAGCTCTTTATATAGAGTCAATAATGACATATTGCTCACATATGTGTAGTAAGCTAGCCAACCAGGGCCAGGTGAGAATCCTGGCCATAGGAACCTTCACTTTATCCACAGTGGCATACTTTTTCAACTTGTAATTTCAACTCTTCATTATTAAGGAAGTTTTCCCGAATTGAAATTTTTAGTATTGTTTTTTTCTTTTCTCCTACTCTTCCATCCTTTGGGCTACTATTAATGTTTGTTGGATCTTCTTTTTTGGACATCCTTTGCTTATCTTCAATATGTGTTATCTTCAACAACTTTCTCAATTTGTTTTTACCTTTTTTTTTCATTTTCATCTGGTTTTTAAAATTTTCCAATTTTTTATCTTTTATTTCTCCTTAGATGTTTTCTGTTGTGTTTATTTTTGCTTGTGTTTTTCTAATTAGTTATTTATTTCTGAAATATGATTTCTTTTATTTGTATTTTTTTCCTGAGTTCTGCCAATATGTTTTGGGTTTTTCTTTCATGTTTTTAATGTTGTTTCTTCATGTCAAGTAATTTTTTGTACTTTAGCTCTTTTGAACTAGCATCCATATCATATTTTTTTGATCATGTTTCATATAAAAACTTGGTATGGAATTTTACCTCATACCTTTTTGTTTCGTATTTTGATGTGAAATTATTTTTTTCTGAACTTTTAGTAGGTGGTCTGATTCTGAATTATTTCCTTAACTTCTCTCAGTTCCTTTCCTTCTTGTTTCCATCTAACACCAAACTACTGAAGCTTGCTTTGTAAGACTCCCTGGTCTTATTTCCCTCCCCACTTTTCTTTGAAACATCTCTTTCCTTCATCTCTATTATAATTTGATTATAATTTTGCTCAATTCAATTCTACTCTGGGAAGTTTCTCCTCAGCCTAGGAGACCTAACTGGTCAGTTTTGAGATTTCCCAGGGGTCAAACTGCCACAATTTTTTTCTGGTTATTTTATAGAGGACCCCTCAAATCATCACATACTGGATTTGGCCAAAACACTGTCCGTTTCAGCTGCTGTTTTCCAACTGCTCCACTCGTTTCAGTGTGTTGCATATTTTGAGGTTCTCCTCAGTTCTGTCAGACACTTTGTGGTTTTCTTCTTCTTTCTCATGCACAGATGCTGTTGCAAATGGGGTCTTGAGGTCGTTGGTGGTTGGTCCTCAACCAACCGTGTTTTGAAGTTTATGGGGATACCTTGCCAGCTTGATTTGCTGTAAATGCTGGTTATGAGTTTTTGGATATACTATCTAGCTATTCTGAATATTTTATTGTCTTGTGGCTCTGTGTTTATAAGAATAAAAAATTATATTTCCAAAGCCATCATCTCACAAACTCTCTTTCCTTTCCCTGCTCCCTTTTTTTTTTTGACAACACAGAATAGTGGTTAAGAGTACTGACTCTGGAAGTAGATCACCTGGGTTCAGATCCCTACTTTACACTTATAAGCAACTTATCTCAGCACACTGTTTCCTGAACTCCAAAGTTGTGATAGCACAATTTATCTTAAAGGATCATTATGAAATTGAGGAAATTAAAATTTCAAAAGCACTTATAATTATGCCTGATACATGATTATAATGTATGTGTTTGTTAAATAAATTCTAGCTTTAATATATACTAGTCATTTTAGTATTCAATTAATATATCATTCAAAACACAGAAAAATATTATCACTCTATCTTGCCAATGGATTTCAGCCCCAGGCAAGTTCACAAAGGATTCAATGTGACTAAAGAAATGATAGTAGAAAGTTCTTGGAGTGAAAGGGTTTATACCCAACTTTATTTCCATGGTGGCAGATCAATCACTAGAATTCCATCCACTCAGAGCAAGTCTGCATGCAGCAAGCTGGTCTGTGCCTCTGGGCCCCTCTGCCCCCACAGCTGTCCTTGGCACTGCCACCACTCCAGCCGCTGCTCTCTTGCAGCCTTGCAGTCGTGCCACCATGTTGCCCAGAGCAGTGGGCAGGGCTCTCTATATAGAGTCAATATCAAGGATTGCCTACGTGCAGTGAGCTGGCCAACCAGGGCCAGGTGAGAATCCTGGCCACAGGAACCTTCACTTTATCCACATTGTATAAAAGGGTTTTTTACCCAACTTTGTTCTCCTGGCGATAGTTTGAGCACTAGAATTTCGTCTGGATCCAACATTCTGCAGATCTGTAATACTTCTTCATCTCTGCCTATGCCCAGAGCACTGGGCAGAACTCTTTATATAGTGATTCAGTCAATAATAGCTTATTGCCTGTGGGTGTGGAAGCAGTAGCCTAGCAGCAGGTCAGTTACATCATCAAATAGTTTAGGTTCAGGTGAGGATCCTGACCGTAGGAACTTCAACTTTCCCCACACACTGACATTCTTTTATTACCTTATTAAAAATTATAATTCATATTCTTATTGATTCCCTTTTTGTTGGCCTATAAAAAATGAGATCATTATTCTAAGATATGTTGTGATGGTTGTTTGATACTAATCATTTATTAAAACATAACAGTGTTAACAATAACAGTGGTAGTATTAGGAGGTATTATCAATTAGGAGATATGATTATTAATAATAATGATAATAATATGCAATGGTTAAATACAAAAACAGTGAAGAAACAGAATTTTTCTATAAAAGCTCATAGGACTATAAAGTGACATTTTGAAAAGAAGAAATAAAAAAAATATATATATTTTAGAAGTATTTATTTTAGTTTTTATTATTTTTTATTAAGGTATATTTTTGATATACATTCTTATGAAGGTTTCACATGAAAAAAACAATGTGCTTACTACATTCACCCATATTATTGAGTCCCCCCCTCCACCATTTTTAAAAAGACACTCGCTTTATGAGCATGTGAATTTAGAGGAAAGAAAATAAGCCAGTTACTATAACAAGAACCATAAATGCTGTGTTAAAGAAGAGGAGAGCATGTTGAATCAATCAGAGTTAATACCGGCTAATATGTTGTCTTTTGATTGGTCTCTCCATTATTGGCCTATCAAGGTTAATTTCATGTGTGTTTCAACTTACAGCAGGTTATTGGTTTGTCTTTTCATCCACAGCAGAGTTCAAAATGAGCTCAGCTTCCCCACAGAGCAAGTGCCACGAGCAACGCAACAGATCATCTGCTTCAAGATCTTCTTTCTACTACCAGGTGTGTTGCTCAACATGAGGCCAAGACTGTGGACCATTTGCACTGAGCGAAGACAGCCGTGAAATTTAAAATATTAACATGTGGTATGAATATAAGTCAATTCTCACTGTGGTTGCATCTGGTTCTCTTCTACATGATATGTCTCTTTCAAGCTCAGAAGAAAGGGATCATTTTCTTTTTCTCTCTTTTAAATCCTTTCCCCTCATTATATTTTCCAAATGCCAAATTGATAATTTTAGATAAACCTACTAACTTATGGGGATCAGAATTCTAGAACATGTCCCATGGCATGGACAGTTAATGAATATTTAGTGTATGTAAAACAGAGCAGTGAAACTTGGCAAGTAATTCAAATTTTGAAAGTTGCTAAATTTAAATATATGTTTTGAATTTTCTGTGAAATTCAGAAGATTGGGCCACTCCAGCACCTGACAATATCTGCAAACTCTAATTTTACATTTTCATAATCAATCTACTAATAATGTATTATATGATTGTGTGCTTTTGACAGATAATGTTGATTAAATTGTGGCATGAACTTTGACATGTGAGGCTTACACATTTGAGCAAATAATGAAAAGTTGAATCAGTTATTTGCCAAATGTCAAAATATTTTTGCCATATGAATACTTTAAAACATCTCTTAATTTTTGGTTGTATCGAACACTATATTTTGTCATGAATAGTTGATTTTGGTCTCATTTTGCATGTGACTTAATTGAATTAGGTGCAGTGGACTCAAGCATTTCTTATGGTCATTGCAAAGCCAGTCTAATTAAATTTTATATCCGTCATTATTAGCGTTTGTGACCACTTCTCAGTTTCCTGTTAGAAAATTAAGTAGGAATATTTGATACTAATATTATGAAAACTGACTTTCTGAAGTGTTCTCATCCTAGGAAATATAGCATTTATATTATTATTTTTATTATTATTTAATATCCATTGTTAGAATTAAAATTTACCTTTGCATTTCCTATTGAGTGCCAGGAAGTGAATAATACTTTCATTGTTTTCTATTGAAGGTGATTATTAAATTAATTTCCTAGCATTTTGTTCTTAAAATGAATTTCAAAAGATTGACTGTCATGTCACTTTTAAAACATGCTTTAGTGAGAAATACAGAATATGTCAGAAAACTATTTGCTAAGAGAATATATATATGTGAGTATATGTATCTTTTTCTATGTTCACATATGCAATGTACATATTTACACACAATTTCAGAGGGGAAATAATATCTTTCATAGCAAATTGTAACATATATGACCATAAATAATAATAAACCAGAAATACATTTTAAACATAAGGTATCAATCTAATTTCTTCTGTGACAAAATAACTTTAGGAATATTTTGGTATAAAGCTGAGGTATGGTTGCTGGGGAGTTGATGGGTAGGCAGTCATTTCTACATAATTTATTAGAGAGTTTTGAAATTATGAGACAAAAATTGCATACTACTTCAAGGCAAAATTTTAAAGGTAAAGATTTTTGTAATTTCCCTATGCAAACAGCCACTCACTACTGGCCCACTCCTTTTGGTTTATAATTTAAAAGGTATTACTTTCCTTTCATAACTTCTTTTCTCTGGGCAATTGACCCAGGCCTCATATAATCCGGAACCACCCTTTCTGGTTTAGGACAGAGATATAATCTCCTTAGGCAATGATCCGGTAAAATGAGAATTCAGCATGTATTCACTTCTACCTCATTTACTGGACACTAAGACAAACACTCATCACCAAAACTTATTACCATATTCAGTTTTCTTCTTATTGAATTTCAATGTACTACAATGACTAGAGACAGCATGAATCAACATTCATGGAAACTTATGTGTAAGCACAGTGCTATCAGCTTTACATACCCTGTTTCTCAAGACTCTTTCAAATGCAAATTTAATTTAGGAAAAAATGAAGGGAATATATTGGCTTACTAAACAGCAAAGTCCATATATGCATTCAGGCACAGCTGGATTCACACACCTGTGAGTACAATTGCAATATTTCCAACATCTCTTGCCTGATCTTAGTGCATCTCCATATTATTACGTGATCCCGAGGGGAAGAAAAGGCATATCTGAACCAGAGAGGTTGGATGGCATCCCTTTTTGCAGCCAGGTCATGAGAGACACGGGAAAGCAGAAGTGGACGACTACTTGTAAGCAGTAAATGGGTTTCTCCCACTTTATTTCTCCCTTTGACTGATTTCAGCTTCAAGGGTAATTTGCCCTGGGCTGGGTAAATATTCCTCACCCCCCTCCCTGAGTTATAGGACCTCAAACAATGATATTGGTGCCACCTTTTAATTTTCATTCTTTGTTTTGGTTTCAATCTATAGGAAGTCTCCTTTTACATGGATGGGAAAATGGATGCTACAGCAAAGATTCAAGTCATCTCAGTGGCTGCAAGTAAATATAATTATATATATAAAGTAAATATGTGCATAATATAACTTATTACATGTCTTAATTCTTTTGGTACTCATAATAACCCTGTGAGGCAGATACTATTTTTTTAATCTCAATTTTAGGTGTAAGGAAATTGGAACACAGAGAAATTTAAATAACTTTCTTAAGGTCACACAACTCCATAGTCTCATGGCCCAGGTTCTCAGCCCAAGGAGTCTCACATTAGAATCAATGCTCTTTACCACTCCACTCCACTCTATGTGACCAGTGTCTAAATAGAACCACAGCGAAGGCCTGTGATTGCTCATTATTTATGTCCCTACTCCTGAATTTATCACTTTATGCCTTGGGATGGAACAGTAATTCACCAGCAAAGACAAATGCTGGACACACAAAGAGGTGCTGTGATGTAATTGATCAAGTCTTAAATTCCTCTTTGTCCAGTGGCCTCTCTTCCATCATGTGCTTACACCTTGGGTTAGAGGGATAGTGGAGGGCTGGCTTCTGGGCTGACACTCTGACTGTATCTATCTGATGAATGAAAGATAATTTCTTCAAGAAAAATGCAATTATTTTGACAAAAAAGGGGCCTCTACATCCTGTGTGGCAAAAATAATGTGTTTATTTCATCTGCTCAATATCCACATGCCTGTGGTTTTAAATATGTCCTCAACTTCTTTGGTACTCCTCCCTTCAAAAACTTCTCTTCACCTAGAGTATGGATTTGGTGACATATTCAATGACTAAAATGTATTAAAAGTGAAGGTATATGTGACTTGGATGAAATCATAATGAGCATTAGCTTCCTCCTCTCACTCTTTCTTGGATTACTTGCTCTAAGGGAAACCAGCTGTCATGTTAGGAGGACACTCAGTCTCATGGAGACATCCATGTGGTAAGGAACTGGGCCCCCTGCCAACTACTAATATGACCTGACAGTCAATTATTTTTGTTTTAAATTCACTAACATGTTTTTTATTTCTAATACTCTTAATTCCTATGTACACCTCTAAATTTTCATCTGGTATTATTTTTCTTCTGCTCAAGGTACTTCCTTTAACATTTATTATGTCCCAGTTCTAATAAAGATGAACTCTAAGTTTTTTGTTTATCTGAAAATTTATTTCTTTTGCTTTCATTATTGAAAGATATTTTCACTGGGTAAAAAGTTCTAGGTTAACAGACCTTTTCCTTTCGTTGCTTCAAAGACGCCCTCCCATTGTCTTCAGGCGTGTGTAGTTTCTGACAATAAGGCTGTTGTATTATTCATCTTTGTTCTTTCATATCTAATGTGTCCATTTTTATATGTCTTTGGCAATTTGATTACAACGTGCATTGGCATTTTGCATTGTTATTCTGATTGGTGTTGAGCTTATTAGATCTGTGGGTTCATATTTTTAATCAAATTTGGAAAAATTTCAGCTGTTAAGTCATATAAATATATATATTAATATAAAAATATATATATTAGTTCCTCCCACTCCTCATTTCTGAAATTCCAGTAAAATTAGCCCAGTGGTTATTAAACCAGTAATTATTTTCCCACATGTTCTATTTACTTAAAAAATATTTGTTTTTATTTTAGTGCTTTAGATATTTCGAATTATTATATCTTGAAGTTAAAAGATATTTTTGTCTGCACTGTTTAATCTGCTACTAATCCCATTTCATTTATTACATTGTACTTCTATCTCTAGAACTACTATTTTGACTCTTTTTTATATCTCTCATCTACCACTTCATTATGCTTATATTTTCCTCTACTTTCTTGATCATAAGGAGAATATTTATATTAGATATTTGACATACCTGTCTTTAATTTAGTTACCTATATATTTCTGACTCTATTTCTATTGGTTAATTTTACCCACTGGTTATGGATCATTTTTTTCTTGTTCATTTGCATGTTTGGTAGTTTTTTATTGTTCCTGAACATTGTAAACTTTATGTTATTGTTTGATGGATTTTGTTAGCATTGGCCAAAGAATAAATATATATTTTTTAATATTTACATTCTAAATATTCTCTTCTAAATATATAGAAAAACACACACACCTATTTATTTGTATATTTATATATCAGAAAAGAAAGTCCAGATAGTTAGAGCTATACTATATATATAATCAACTGATTTATAACAAAGGCAATAAGCCTATTCATGGAGAAATGATAGTCTTTGCAAATCGTGCTGAAACAATAAGATATCCTTGTGGAAATAATGAGCATCAATCCTGCTTCACACTACCATACAATAATTAATGCAAACTGGGTCACATGCCTAACTATAAGAGGTAAAACTACCAAACTTTTAGAAGAAAACATGCAAGAATATCTGTGTGACCTTGGGATAGGCAAAAATTTCCTAGCTAGAATACAAAAACATAATCCATAAAAGAAAATAAATTAATAAACTGGACTTCATCAAAATTAAAATATTTTTCTTTTTGAAAGGTATCATTTAAAAAACAAAAAAGCAAGCCACGATTGGAAAAAGATGTTCATAACACATGTAATAGATAAAGACCTTTTATCTACAATATATAAAGAATGTTTATAACTCAATAATAAGGTTATAAAATTCCCTCAATATGGACAAAGGATTTGTGTAGATACTGCATAAAAGAAGATTAATAAATGGCCAAGGTGCTCAAATCAGAAATCATTATGGATATTCAAAGTCAACCATGATTAGATACATACATGAAACTTTTGTATGCTATTGATGGGGTTGTAAATGACACACTACTTTGAGAAACAGTTTGGCATTTTCTAATGAAATTGAATACGTACATAACATATGACTCACCCATTCTACCAGAGGCATTTACCCAAATGAAATGAAAATATATGTCTGTACAAAGATTTGTATACTAGTATTCATGGTAGCTTTATTTATAATAGCCCAAACTGGGAACAACCTAAATGCTCATTAGCTGGTGACTATATAAAGATATGACATATCCAAAATACTACTCAGCCATAAAATGGAACCAACTATTGGTATATACAACAACATGGAAGGATCTTAAAATCATGCTGAGTGAAAGACCCCAGGTAAAAAGAGTTTATGTTATATATTTTGCATGAAATCCTAAAAAATGGAAATTGATCTAAAGTTACAAAGTAGATTAGTAATAAATCTCTGGGGATGGGTGGTGGCATGAGATGGATAGAAAGAGGTACAAAGAAACTTTGGGGAGAAATTTCTGTATCTTTGAATTTGGTGGTAAAAAGAATATACCTATCACATCAAAGGTTAATATTTAAATGTGTATAGTTTATTACATATAAATTATACATCAGTACATTTGTCAAAAAACAGATACATTGTGTAAGAAATCAGCAAAGTTACAAACAATAGACAATTGAGAAGAATAATGGTGAGAAAAAAATAACAAACAATAAAGAGAACAAGAAAACTACTTCGTTTTGATCAGCCATCAAAAAAGAAAAAAACGAAACATTTTGGAAATGGAAAACATTCTGCTTAATACATAGTACAGATTTGTAGAATTTATAGAGGACTTTTCTATTGTCAATAATTTATAGGCATCTTTTTCTTCTGCATTAGCTTGGATATTAATTTCCTTTTTTTGACAAAATACTAAAACAATTTGAGGAATTTCTAACTTACCATTCAAGGCACTGACATGGTAATGGGTTATTGAAGTTAGTTCATAATAGATGGTCATACCCTCTTGGCCTAGTGTAATCATTCTCTAGTTCATATTGAAAGGAATAAATTTGTAACATAGATAAGATCATAAATCCAGCAGAAAACACAGTGTATACAGTTCATAAATTTGTGCACACATAAGACAGTATTATGGTTGTAAAATATGTATAGTGGGGCTACCTTTTCTCAGATCATGACATATTTACAAATTGTAATTTCCTCTAGAGATGTAGTGTGACTAAATTACTGTCTGCTTTTGCTCCAGTGCCTAGAAGGAAAAAATGCAATTCACCTTGGTTTAGATTGTACTAGTGAAATAAGTAAACTTCATTCTTTGCCTGTGAATTTCATTCACTGTGAACATCAAAGCAAATATGGGGAATTGATTTTCGCCAGTATAGAGGGCATCTACAAACTTGGAAATGTTATTAAATATAAACTAATATTTTAGGAAAATCTTTGCAGTGAAGGCACATTATCCATACACCAGCAAATAAGATTTTTGACAAAAGTTCCTGTAAATTGATAGGTATTAAAATTGCTACAACAGGAAATCATAAATATATAATTACAGCTCTATCATCTTTTCTACTGAGGCCCATGGTAGCTTGCAAATTTAGCCATTTAATTAATTGCACATGAGGCATAGATTAGACACGTGTGGAATGTGAGTGTTCATGGAAAAAAAAATCGTAGGTTTGGGAGAGAACTTCTAGATGCCTCCCTACAAAGCAGTGATTCACAGGATTTCACAAAGGAACTGAAAAGATTTCTTATTCAAATTCCCCACACTTCTCCCACTTCCTGCATTTCTGGAATATCTTCTACAACATGACAGATATATTAATTCATCATCTGAATTAACACTTCACATATTGGAGAGCTAATGCAGCTAACATTTATTGAGTGCCTTCCATGTCCCAGACAATAATAGATTTTTATATTCATTAGCACCGACAGAGCTCTTACAGCCAAGTACTTTTACAACATAGTAATTCATCTACTCCTTTAAACACCCAGTGAGATAGGTGGTATTATTAGCCCCATTTCACAAATGATGAAACAGAAAGTAAATGGTAGGGCAGGAATTTAAACTGAAGTAACCTGTCTCCGTTTACCATACTGTCTCATGCTATGTGCTTTTATATGTATTGTCTTTTAATTCACACAATAATATCATGCTCACTAGAGACAACTGTAGTTAATGTGTAGAATACAAGACTTAGAATACAAATATCATTATTTGACACATGGTCTCCCACTTGCTGTGTTATCTTGTGCAAATTAATCCCTCTTAGCTTGGTTTCCTTATTTATAATATGGGAAAAATTGCTGCTTTCTCTCTCTTTTAGGGAAGTTGTGGGTAGAGGTTAACAGAAACATTTGTTAAAACACTTTGGAAACTTAGTATCTATACTAATTTAATGTAGTTTTGTTTTCTCTTGCAAGGTAGCCCATGCAAGTAACTAATAGTTCAAATATTTTTCTGAACAGAAACTTTCCCCCCAAGGGCTGCATTGAAACTCCATTCCTTCTTTTTAATGATTAAGAGATCTGGAGCCATCAAAGTTTTACACCGAGGACTTCATCCTCTTCTGTATACTCTCTAGTTTGAGAAGGATGGCCAATACTAAGTACAGTGCTCTAGATACGGCACGGTCAGTACGGAATCTTACTGATTTGTTCAGCTGTCATTTTGTATCATATCATATACATATATCCGTTGTGCTGAATGACATTTTAGTTAATAAATAAGGCTCAAGTTATTAATATTTTTGGCAGTCTCATCTCAGGGATAGTAGATTTTAAACTTCTTGCCAACTCAATAATTATGGTTTTTTTCCACATAAACTGCTGATGCTAATAAAGCAAGGCAGTTTTATCCCCCTCACAGATAATGATTTGAGTAGTAGGACACTGGGATCTTGATAAAACTGTGCAGATTCTTAATTTTATTCTGGATAATTTCTCCCTTTTTCTTTCCTTCCTTCCTTTCCTTCCTTCCTGCCTGCCCTCTTTCTTTCTTTCTTTCTTTCCTTCCTTTCTTTTTTTTGGCTATAGGCCCAAGTTTGAGCTCAGCAGTGTGATTGTAGAAACCTAAATAACCTCAAATATTCTTTGCATAATCAGAGTAGAGTGACTGCTTCTTAGTATCTAATATTTCTCTATCCTAATAGAGACAATGATACTTATATACAGCATCTTCTACTGCCTTTTAAATAGTGAACCATGAAAAGCAGTAAACCATCCTAATTTTATGGCCTGTCCTTTGTGTATTCTTCCATGCATAATGCCTGAACTAGAGTCAAGAGAGTAAAAGAGGAGGTGCATTCCATTTCTCACAAGGACAGCAATAAAATTCTCACTACCTTTTAAATGATTGCCTACAAATATTGTGCTTGGTGATAAACCATTTCACTTCCTTTTCCCTACTTCTGAAATAATAAACATTGTTTTCACTTATGTTTTATTCTTTGCAGTCCTAGTGGGAATATAGTCATTATACTATCATATATCTGTGTTAGGAAAAATATCTCCAGATCCCACACTAAATTTCTTGGTATAGTTTATAAGAATCACAACCTAATGAATAGAATTACTCTCTAAACCAACTTGAATTTTCTGAGGTTCTAATAATTAACAATAATAACTGACTTCTTTTACGCCATTAAAACATGGCTTCCATGACAAGAAACAATAACTGAGGTGGAGACTAAGTGTACAATTGGCTGCAAATGATGAGGAAAAAAATCTCAGCTAAACTCTTGAGAAAGGTAATGATTCTCAAAAAACATACACTATTATAAAAATAATGAAAATCATGAACACAAACAGTTAACATTTTAAGTCATATATCAGTTCAAAATAGTTATTAGTTCTACTATCAGTTGGATGACAATATTTACTTCTCAAATTAACTGAAATGTTCAGAAGGAAATGGAACTACTTGAGAACATATATATTATATATATATATATATTATGTGTATATATTATATATGTAGTCAATCAAGATAGGGTAGAAATTAACTTCAAATATAAGTGTTTAATAATATAATTAAGAGGACTCTTTTAAAAAAACTATGATGTTCTGGTAAAAAAAAGAAATTAACTTCACTGTATGTGGTAAGCAGAATAATGCCTCCATTCCCCAGTCTGGAATTTTGGAATCTGTTACCCTACATGGAGAAAGCACTTTGCAGATGTGATTAAATTCAGCATTTTGAGATGGGGAGTTTATCCTGCATTATCTGAGTGGGCCGATGTAATCGCAGGGTCCTTCTAAGGGAAAGAGGGAAGAAGGAAAATGAAAGAGGGTGTGGAAGCAGAGGTTGGAGAGATGAGATTCCTGCCTTTGAAGGTGAAAGGGAGCTAGGAGTTAGGAGCCTGGGAGAGTCAGGAACAGATTCTCCCCTAGAGCTTCCAGAAGGAACCAGCCCAGTCAATACCTTGATGGCAGTACTGTGAGATTCATTTTGGACTTTTTAGCTTCAGAACTGTAAGAAAATAAATTTGTGTTGTGTTAAGCCACCAAGTTTGTAACAAGTTGTTAAAGCAACAATAGGAAACTAATATAATGTAGCATGTTTTAACTCTAGAATATAAATTCATTTAATACTAAAACACTGTCAGTATTAGTTCTTCCAAAAGTCATCAATATAATAACTAAATATTCATTGAGAGCAAATGCTTTTATGTTTGGGCATAAGCTATGAGTTTTAGATCTCTTGGAATGCTAGGAACAGTTCAATTAAGATTCTTAATCACTAAATGTTAGCTTTTTAATATGACAATTTCTAACAACTTCTTAAATAATGGTGATATAAATTAGCCTTTCGGATGAGCTAAGAATGTGTATTAACAATTCTATAGTCAGGAATGTGTAGTCATAATACAACATCAGGAATTCTTCAAAAATTTACTTTTTTTTGTTAAGCTATAGTCAGAAGCTAGAAGAAACCAGACATCATAGCACTTATTAGAAATTTTAAATGAAGGGTCTAACTCTGTAAGATTTCACTGTAATTGCAAATATTTTACTTTATGCTATGTGGACTCAAAGCTTTTAAACATTTTAAAACTATTATGGTATTCTAGCACTGCCAAGAGGCTTATGAGATATTTAATAAACATCTTGAAACCCATTTATACTAGCACATTTCAATGAAACTATTTCCAGTAAAGTGGAATGTGATAGAATTAATTGCACTGCTGAATGTAAACAGCATATTAGGTTTAAGTTAAACCTCCCATGAAAGATTAAAAACAACCACCTTGTCAAACTTTGCTATTAGGGATCATATTTAAAAATGTGTTTGCATGATTTATTTTACAGGAAAGTTAATGTAAACATATTGTAGGACTGTAAATGATATTTGTGTAAACAGTAAAAAAAAGAAAAAGCCCTTAACTGAAAAACTTCCTGGCTATTAGATATTCATCTGAAACATTTTCTTGTCAATAATTTTGACATATAAGATGTTGGTATTAATTGACAACTTGTTCATTGATTTATTTTTTAACTTTTGCAAGAAAAGAAACGTGCTATATAAAACTCTGTAATTCTTGGTTGACCGTGGCTATGCTTTTAAATACAATAATTGTCTTAAATATAATTACATATAGGATTTTTAGAACTAAATATATATAGAATTTTTAGAAGTAAAATTACTTAGTGACGTAGTTGCCTTCAAAATAATTTGTTATTTATTTTGTTTATATGCCATGCTTTGATCCGAACAGCTAAGTAAATGGATAGCACCTAACTTCTATTACCTGATTTTTTAAAATTTATAAAGCTGTGCCATGAAATTTTGAGATTTGATTTTAGATCAGTGTCTATTTATCTCACAAGTTATTTTTAAATGTTTTTGGCAAATTGAAGAAAAACATTTAAAGCAACATGGAATTTCACAGGTATGCCTAGTGACAAGAAAGTGTTGGATTCTTGCCACATGTATGAATATTCATACCTCCACAATTTTAGCTTTATTGTGGGTGTGGGGCTGACTTAAAAATCTTAGAAAAGGTGATGTTGCTGCCTTCAGCAATTGTTAGATACTGACTTGGCTTCTTAGCGCATATCAGCAATGGGGAGGAATATCAGTCGTTAATGACAGATATCTCCATAAATACTGGTTCCATGATTTTTCTTTGTTATATTCTCTTTGAAATTTCTAGGGAACACAATATAAATGGTACTCTATGGCAAAATGAGAGAAAGTGCTAGAAGGGGAAATTTGGAATATTAATAATTTAACTGTATTAAAAACATTGAGTCAGAAGGTAACTAAAGAGATTCTATACATCACATAAGAACTTCTCCCAATCATGATGGTAGCTGTATTTATAAAAAAAATCTTCCAAATTTCCTCAGAAATTCTTTTAAACTTTCCTTCAACAAATATTTATAAGGAAGGTACCATTTGAGGAACTAGAATACTGTAGTGAAGAATGCAGATAAGAAAACCTGCCCTTTGAGGGATTACCTCCTAAGAAGAGAGACAAATAACAACGTAAGTAAGTAGAGTATTATGTTTAAATGTAATAGGTGCTGCAGAAAAAAAAGATACCAGGTTCCTAACAGTACCTGGCTTTGATTGCCCAAGCCAATATTTTAGGTTTCTCATTGAGAAACAGAGGCACAACAAATATCATTATCTAATTATTGTGAAAATAATTCTACCACTATGTATGAATTTAATAAAGCTCACAAAGAACATTTATTTTTAAAGAGCAAAAACTTTCTAGAGTCAAAGAAACATACATCTCCATTAAGCTGTTTATGCATGAAATTAACATTGTATTTTCTAAAAACTAGAGAAAAACATTATCTTGATTTGTAAATTTGCACTAGTCTACTTGTAAGCACCTTACTCATATCAAAACATAATTTACTGAGAAAGTGGTAGACATGTATGTATTCATATACCATTTTATGTCAAACAGTAAACATTTTGTGTAGTTATAAGAACCTTCAGTAACCTACATATGTCCAGGTGTCATTGTCCCTAAATGAATGATGCGTGCAAGCTAGAGGTCTGCACGGGTCATCCTGCATGGGCTATTGCACTACTCCAGGCTTTTTTCCTATTTTCTTTGGCGCTCTGTGCTGTTTTCATCTGCTCACTTACCTCTGTTGATGAGGTTTCCCCATGGCAGGGAGCACACTGTTCTCTGCTAGCTCAGCTCAATGTCCCCTTGCTGGCGTCTGTCATGGTTATCCAGGGAAACAACACATCCTTATCCTCAAAACTGAGTTGCAAGACAGAAAATGTTTTTTTCTCTCCTTATCATTGATTATAGCTCTTTCAATACAACTTACAGCAAAAACAAACAAAACCCCCAAGTTCAAAACCACACCAAAACAAGCCACAACAACAAAACAGTAAAATCTCTGATTAGGGAAATTCCCTTAGGAATAGGATTATTATAGATCCTCAAAGATTAGACATCATCTCATTGAAAGTTAACTGATTAAAAAGGTAAAGATTATAGTAGGTGAGTGCAAACATATAGTACATATATTTTAGAGAAGAGAAAAAGGCTTTCTAGTCAGAAAATAATAAATTAGAAAATTTCTCTCTCTGATCATCACTGACAGATCGATTGTCTCTCTATAAAGTTATTAGGAACGTCACAGCTATTTAAAAGGTGCCAATCTGGTTCTTTTTTATCATCTGTTCTAGGAAATATCTGTGGGCATACAGAAATTTCAATTTTAAGACATCTCTTTTATGTATCACCCTTTTACTTGAAATTCTCAGTATAAATGTGTTTCATTTAAGTATATAAAATGTTTTTTTCTAGATTATTTTGTGGTACTTTTGTCCATAATTTTCTAAATTTCTTTAGTGACATATTACTGTCATGAATTTTATGTCTATGGGTTTGAATATGCCAGAAGCAAATTATCTGTAATGCATGATTTTGTACTGTGGATTTAAGCTTTTGAAAGAATTGTTTCTTTATTCGTTTACTCTCTGTCATACCCTTCTCTCCCATTTCTGGAAATTTGGTTTAAAATAAATTGTATTCCTTTTCTAGAGTTGACAGATGGGGATTTTAAATGAGTATCACATATTCAATTCTTAAGAGAAAAGGCAAAAAAGAAGGGGAAAATTTCACATAAGAGTGAAAAATTATACATTTTAAACTTTAAGATGCAACATTTTTTATAATTTAAAATAGTTCTAGATAGCAATATGTATTAATACTTCAAAATTAATATGACTCCTGCTAAGAAAAACTAACACATTAGAGAAATTAATGAAAATGGAACTAAGAAAAAGTGGCAGAAACAAGGATTTATGGAGGAGCGAGGAGCCTCTAGTCAGTTTTGTAGTTTACAGAGATAAAAAGATCCTGAGTTCTTTGTTTTATTTCTAGAATTACATTTATTTCTCTATGTTCTTTTTGACTGTTTGTTGTGCTTTGACTGTCTTCTCTTCTGGCATTCTATTTCTGATCACTCAAATTTGGGAAATTAAATATTTCTTTAAGTTCATAGTCAAAGTTTAACCTAGCTATAAACACTTAGGCAACATCTAAAGTCTTTTTACATTTTTGATTGGTTTAATTAATAATTACATACTATGATTGATGTCGTTTTATAATGCATAACTTTCTAGAAACACTGAAGTAGACCACTTTTTTTATGATGATGTAAAGGGACTTTCTGCTAATAAATATCTTTGTTTCACATGGCTCATTGTGTTATACTGTGAAGTAGTAGCAACTGAAGTTATGCATTTCTATAACATCTACTCTTCTAGAATCTCCCATTAGCCATATTATTCTAGTTGCAGGAATTTTTTATTTTTATATTGCTGAAAATTTTAGGTTTTGCTCAGGTGACAAAAACATACAAATTTAAAAGCAGAGTAGTTTTCTTTAACTTAGATCAGTTTTGCCTAGTTGAAAGCATAAAAGAAAGAGGCTCTGAATTCACCACACACACAAATAAAGAACAGGCTTTGAGTTTGATGTCCTCGGTTTCTATCTACCACATCAGATGAAGTGGCCATTCAAATTCCTGCCTGGTGTTTCTTAACACTCAAGAGTTCCTTTACCTGTATAGCAGGCACAATTTCCCACCTCTACTATCCCATGGAGGTAAAGCGGCTGCTAATTTCTACTGATTTCCTGAGCACCAATTAGACTATTTTGCATACAAAGCTCTTTGATGCCTTAAAAATTTTGTTTTAAAGTATCTTTTTCTAGTTATTACAATAGGAGTAATAGACTGCCATGGCTTATGTAATATGAACTGATGTATTTTAACTATTGCTCATGTTATTTATTTTTTTTCAATTTCTTTCTCACATTTGGTGTGTAAATTCTACCTCCTCCTATTTGGAAAAATAAATAGTTGTATTTCTATTTTCACAATCATTATAAGAAATAAAACTGAGGATAAAACTATAATAAACATGTTTTTGATTTTGAGGAAATCATTGAAGAAGAGAAAAAAATCACTAACCATAAAATTCTAATGAGAGTAGGTTGAATTTTAACTGTTTGGATTCAATTTAACAATATTCCTTCCAAATCTGCCATTTTTATGTCATAGCACAACAAACAGTCAAAAAGAACATAGAGAAATAAATGTAATTTTTGCTTCTCTTCTGACAAAAGAATACCTTTTGTTCAGAAGGAAAGCAGAAGTAACCTTAGTGCACAGCACCACTACTGGGAGAGGATCAGACAGAATGGCCCCAATTGATTCAGTGGTTTTGCTGCACCAAGGTGCCCCTAAGGCGTGCACGTGCACTGCTAAGTGGGCTGCAGGGAAATCAACACCTTTAGGCACAAACTGATTTTTGTTGTCATCATATAGAACTAGTTCATAATAAGAAGGGGCTATTCAGCTTCAGGGAAGATTTTCAGATTGTTAATCACTGTGTTGTTTTTCTTCTGCAGAACTGTCCTATTTATCACTTGGATAAGTCTCTTGCATTGATGAGTTTTTGATTTCTTGGGGGAAATGAATTGATTCAGAAAAATCCTAACCAGCATGCTACTGGCAGAAAATATATTTTAGTTATTTAAAGAACATTTATTGAGTTCCAACTTCCTGAGGCACAGCATGTTGCTATGGGGCAGATACAACATAATTTTAAAATATGCTTTTTGTTCTTTATGACCATATTAACATGCATTCTTGAAATAATGTGCAGAATGTCAAAGCAACAAATCCAGAACTTGCAACAGATTATTACAAATTAAATATCTGGGAATAAAACAGTTATCTGCATGTTAGGTGATAAGTCCTTTAAGAAACCAGATGTTGAGTCTTAAGCTTGCTTCCTTCAAAAGGAAGCATTTGAGCGTAACAGTGCGGAGGAGTTGGAGCTGGCCAGTACACTGAAATATACACCACACTCTGATATTTTTATAAAGATCAGTTTCTTCTTAAATACTGACATTTTATTATAAATGTAGATACTAAACAGATAAAGACCAACTATGTAACTTCTTATACACTATTAAAATTATAAACACTAAAATCCAATATATAATCCATTAACTTTTTTCCTTTTAATCACCAGAATATTTATAGAAAGGAATTAAATGCTTTGTAATTATATCTTACACCATTAATTCTGTAAGTAATAGAAAATTTTAAGTTAAAAGATTATTTTTAACCATATAATTTAAAAAAATAGTTGGACATTGAAAGAGGAAATGCTGAATGGGAAATATGTTAGGAAATAATGAATAAATTAGGAAACAATCAAGCAAAGTGTCCTTAACAAATTCTGGAGAAACACGCTTTATAATGTCTTATTATAAGCTAATTGAAATATCATAGCTTACCCATTTAATGTCAAGAGTTCAACTCATTTCTCTTAGTAATAATACAAAGCCTCATTTTAGTGTGCACCAGCATGCTGAGGCCAGCATCTCTACCAGGAGAGGAGATAACAATCTCTCCCCAATTTAACTGATTGCACATTTTCCTAAAAAAAAAACAAAAAAAAAAACTGACAAAGACTAAAAGGAAATTTGTTTTAAGACATATGTTGGTTCATAGACCAAGTTTTAAAATAATAGGAACTACCCATACTAATACTGCTTTAGTATTGCTATTACCTAAGTAATAATTTGTCTCTGCCAAACAATAATGTCACAATTGGTCACTGTATATCAGATATGCCATTGTCATTGTTTTTTCACAGATGGGGTCTATTTGTCACTGTATAAAACAAAGTAACAGAAAGAAATGTCCCCACCAATAAAAGAACTGGGGTAGAAAATATAACTTTAACATGCCGGGGCACTGTGCTTATGAAGGTAGACTAATTAATGCAAGTATTAATTCTATTTTTTTTGTAAACTGTGTATCAAATGAAGTCCCTGAAGGCACTCTCTTCCGTCTAATAGAACTATGTATTACTATTTTAGCTGTCTCTTTCCTCTTGGAGAAACAGCATAACATTTTTCCCAGCCCCTTTACCCTCTGATACCCCGATTCACCCTCTGTGCTGCAGTAACTCCCCAAGGTATTGTTGAGGACACGGACAGGGAGAGGACAGTGCAGCAAGCCGAGTGAGTTCTTGAGACCAGGAGTGTGAAAGGGATATTTTATCGAGCTCATTCGCTGTAAGCCAAGCTCCTAGATTCAACTTCAGCAATTTCTGACAGTTTTGACAATGAGGGAGTAGCTTGACATTTTCTTCTTGGGTACATAAGTGCCATCTATCATCGCAGTTATCTAGTGATTTCAAGAGTGCAAAGTAGAGGCGGAAAGAGCTCTGTTTGTGGAACACATCTCAGGTGAGAAAACCAAAGATCAAACAGAAATGAGATTCTCCTGGAAAGTTTGGGAAAATAAGGGAACATAGACCGAATAGGAGTTTATAGATGAGCCTTGCAGAGATGAATAGCATTGGAATTCATAAAAATTAAAAGGAGTCAAAGAAATTATTCAAGGGATTCCAGCATCTGATGGGAATCACAAAAGATGACTTGTAATTTAAGAATTAGTTCATACGACTTTGGATCATTTTGAGATTGAAATTTTAGACCTAGAGGGTAGAAGTCGATTTAACTATTCACTTTTCAAAGGAAATACATCCAAAAATGGATCCCGTTTCTAGTCACATACTGATTATAGTGAATTGGAAAATTAGTTGACCCCTTTGGGACCCAAATGTAACATCTGTATACTGTGGGAAATTATGGTACTAGCCTCAATAATTACTTTGACATTATTTTTATAAAGGGTTTAGAAAATGCCAGTTGCGTAAGTGCCCTATACACATCAACTACCGATTTTATTATAAACCCAAACATATTTTGCATAATAGTCATGGTTTAAATAGTTTATGTACATTTCATATTTGCAAATCAGTGATGGGAAGAAGCTCAGTGTGTTTATTTAATTTGCTTTTGAACTTTATGGCTATTTGAACGGGCTTTTAGACCTAAGGTTTCAAAGAACATAGACGTTAGAGACTCATAATTATATAGAGAAGTATAAGAAATGTGGGTTAGCCATAATCCCTCCAGTCCCTTTCTATCTATATGTCATTCAAAATATTTTCTGTCCTATTTTGGTTTTCAGCATGCAATGCATTTTGGGGAATTCAAGAGATATTACAAGGAGACAAAAATATATGCTAGGACACAGGCACCCCTTTGTTCCGTTATTTCAAACATGAGGGAGCAAATGAAGGAAGAAGAAAGTCACAATTAGCCCTTATCCTGAATTTTATCATCTCAAAAAAGGCACAAAACAAAATTAAAGTTTTCAAAAATAAATAAATAAATAAAGCAACAATGCCTCGAGGAACTCTCTTTACTTAGGAAACACTTCTTTCCTGAGTATAGGTATTAACAAGGCAGACATTTATTAAGTCCTACGAGAACAGAGGCTAAAATCTGCCATCTTACGTGGGGTCATAAGCTAAAATGCCACAAATAAAAGATATCTGATTTCCATTAACAGAAATCATGCATGCATAACAGATTCACTCCAGCATAGATGGAACAGTAGAGGATGCAGCAGATCCTTTGGGTGCCACTTGAGACAGCAGCTGGACTATATTCTGGTTCTCTCTGAAGTTTGCTTTCAGGCAAGCACCAGATGGATTGCACACTAGATAAGATTTTGTCTGGAACATTTCCTGATGTCATTGTCTAGAGATTTCTTATGAATTTTTAATACAGCAAACTTGAGCTGGAATTTCTGATAGAAATAGAGAGGGGATTTTAATAATTTCTGTAATTGATGGTGGCAACCTGCCATTTTGTTTTTAAATTACCTCTTTCAATTACTTTATTTTGGGTGTCGAATATAGAATATTTAATTGGTTGGCATTGTACTTAGAATTTAAATATAAAAGAAACCCAAATAATAGCATCAGTTACAACAGAATATTTCTTGCTTGGAAAGTGATGGAGTCAAATGGCATTGATTTCCGGCATAATGTACTATGACCCTCATCCATCTGTTCCGGACCTGATGCAGAAATCAATATAATCTTTTTCTGGGGAAGCCCAAAGCATTCTCTGAATTTAGACATAGGGCTTCCAGATTGCTAAAATAAAAGATAATCAAGGCCTTTCAGGTTTCATTTTCCGACATACTCTAAAAAGTTTTCCCTTAAAACGAGCTCTTTTGGATCAAATTTTGTTATTGAGTTTATTTCATTCTTTGCAACTCAATTATAGTGTAGTTTTATTGATTATATCTTTTGAGACTCCCAGCTGAGTTCAAGTAAAAGCACATTTGCAGACTGGTTTAAAATCTACCACTAGTATCATATGACTACTCTTAAGGTTTAAATAAATATTTATGGGAGAATATTTCATGGTTCTTAGGAAAGTGTGTATGACCTCAACTTTTGTCAACAGGGGGTATTTGTATTGCTTTAAGAAATTGTCTAAAACCTTATAGATTTTGATATTGTTTCAAATATACCTAAAATTGCTGGTGTTTTTTTCTTGGACCCAAAACAAAAACTGTTAACTTACTAGCATACAAAAATATTTCAAAAATTGTATTGTGCTAAAATAACTTTATGTCTGCTGTGCAAATGTCTGAGCATCTGAAATGTAGCTGTGCTTCATCAGTTACAACGATTTTTTTTTAATATAATTCTAAAGGGACTGTGTTGGCCTGTATCAAAGAAAACTTGAAGTTTCACTGAAAGTGGAAGAAAGAGGCACTTACTCCTTTGTATGGTGAGTTTGCAATAGATTTTACTTTCCTCTCTGACCTGAGCGGTTATTATTACGAACATGACCTTTGTAAATGTTGGGGAGGACAATTCCCTCAGCCCATTTCTTGTTGATCTGTGCTTCAAGACATTTTATGGTCTGGTGTAGTTTTCAGTGTTTATATCTGGGTTTCTAGAAAAGTCATTACATGAAAGTATATAATTGAGGAAACAGTGTTGGTGAAAGAGCCAATTTCTTTGCAAATAGATTCATAGTGAACTCTGTATTTATGATGGAAACATTATTTTGAAGAAAAAAATGGTGGTTTTGTAATAATTTATGTGAGTAAATAGCCAGCCCCTATCAAATAAATAATAATCCAAGAAATATGCAGAATTGCACATTATACAGATACAGATACCTCTGTCATGAGTAGGTTGCCTCTTTGAATTAGCATTTATTCCATGTTAGGGTTTATTAACATCACTATAGCCCCTGACATAAAAAGGGTTGCAGTATACTTGGGAATGGTGTCAGTTGTATGAAAATAGGTACGGTAGGTTCTCATTATTTACAGTAGTTAAGCTTTATGTAATCACCATGAACACTGAATTTTAATGAATATGGAATCATTGTTCCTAAAAGAAATACAGGGTTAGGTTCCCATGAGCCCCTGCTCACAAAATTGTCAATACTGATCAATACATAACCTTGTTTTGTGTGTTATTTCAGTTTAAATATTTAATTTAATTTATATAATAAGCCTTATTTAATATATAGTATAGATTCTTTAACATGGAACAGTAAGTACTATAAGTTATGCCTTGACTGAGACTTACCCAACACTCATTTTCTCCATATGACACACTGTAGTCTTCTTGAGCTTAGGAACATAAGACAGCTCTACAGTACTATACTTTTGGGGCATTTTAAATAGCAGAATAACCAACATTCTAAATGATTAAGTTCTAGGCAAATTGTCTACTGAGCAGTTAGAGAAAAACTAGTTTCTTGCAAAAAAATTATTTTAATTCAACCATACTTTTGGATTACCACTCAAAGTTTTTTAGGAGTGAATATACACTTGCATTATGAAAAACTCAATGGAACACGAGAAGCTTGTTAAAACAAAATGATAATTGCCAGAAAACTATGTATATTTTATCCAAAAAAAGAAAGAATAAATTAGTGCACATGTAGAATATATATATATGACAGTTTTCTCAAAGTTGATATTCCCCCAATGTTTATTCTAAGGATACTTAGCTTTTAACTTTAAGATCCAACTTACTCTTAAGATCCATCCAGGGAAATAAGGGTTTAATTACCATAGACTCAGCTGCTTTATCTTACCAACAGACAAGAAATTTAGCAAGGAAGAGGGATTAAAATGTTTTATGGCCAAGTTTCATTTATCAGTGTAAGTGATCTCTGATTTATTTATTTTAAAACATTGCATTCTACAGCCAGCAAGGTACAAAATATGGCCTTGACTTATTTTTCAAGGTGAGGACATCATAAATCATATTCTGAAAGACATCTGCCATCTGCTCTCATTCTATTACCACCTAAATGGGATAGTTATAAACAGAGCTGTAAGAAAATACTTAGAGTGTCGTTACATACTTGGTGGATCTCTCTACTTTTATACAATATTTCAATAAGACAACACATCAAATGCCTCTGTGAAGCTTATCTAGTACATGTGAATTTCACATTTTTATATTACATGGAAAAGCCATGTTTCTCATAAACAAAAGTTTATAATTATTTTTTACTAAAGTATGGATTCTCAAAAAATATAAATTGCCCTAAAATCCTGAATAATTTGGGAGAATCACTTTTACTGATTAATTTTTGGGAATTTTATTTCCAAACGACTGATCATGCCCTCAAAATAATGATTTTTAGTAGGTTACACATTCCAAATTATTCAGACAATACAAAAGAAACTGTTACCCTGGAAAATACCTACTTTTTTCAAATTAAAAAATTTTCACTTATAAAAAAATCCATTTGTGACGTTTTCTTTGCCAGCTACATGTAGTAATTTGTAGGAAACTTTTCCATTATTTTTCCCTCTTGCCCCACTCCGCAGCCAGAAAACATGATATTATAGCAGTTGTTTCTTAATTGGTCCATGTAATCATCAAGTCTTTTGGCAAAGGCTATAGAAACAACCTTATCCAACAGCCTCACTCCCTCATTTAACTGATGAGAAATTGAGGTTCAGCTTCAGGAAGTGGCTTACTCAGACTGAAAAATGTTCTGAGATTCTTAGCTAGTTAATTTAAATAGAATTGTTTAAAATAGAGTTTATTTTTGAATTTTTAGAAATAGGAAGTCAAGGGATGAAAATCAGAGCATTTGATAGCCATGAAAAACACAATTTGAGATACCACACAGGAGAATGAGGTATGGTATTGTACTTTCCTTTTTAAAAAGAAGATAATGGGAGAGAGCTAATAATATTTATGAAAACTATAGATTCAGACTTAGGGTGCAAATTCTATACTATTGATGCAACATGACAGAAGACCAATGCTTCACCCTATGAGGCTCCACATTCTCTCACAAATCCTACTTAGATTTGATTATTTACTTCCTGTTAATACGCTTTTTTAGGTTTTATTGATATTTTCTCAGAACAATATAATCTTAGAGCCCTAAGGAATTATTCAGAGATCCATTTAGAACAACTCATTTATTTTATAAGTTAAAATAAATGGAAAACCCATATAAATAAGTTAAAACCCAGCTTAAGTGTAATGTCACATTAGGGAATATGAAAGGTCTTGTTTTTCTCATAGGTATATGTTATGCTCTTTTCAACTGAATATGGGGCATATCTTTTATTTTTTATAGAGTTTTTATAAATTAGGCACTAATCATTTTAATTCTATTTTCAGTACTTCAATCACTTTAAGAAAATATTTGACTAACTCTAAACTTCTTCTGGAGCAAATCTTGAATCAACAATTGAAGTGGCAAAGGGAATATTTAGAAGTTCAGGTCAAAATTTTAGAATTTAGAATTAGGACTTGCTTTGCCTATGCAAATATATTCTAAAGGCAAGTATTATCAATAAAAGCATTTTTTAAAAAGTCTAGTGTGAGCTGGATTATCTAAATGCAATGCTCCCTTGATTTAATAGTGGTTCTGCCTGCAAGGTAACAGGAGAACTTGTAGTTGTTCCTTTGGAATCTCTGTCTTTTTAAATTTCCTAACATGTCATTATAAACCTGTCACAATAAATTAGCCATAAGATGGAGTGAACAAAACATTAACAGCAATATCCCCACATTTCTTGCAGGTATATATTTAATAACTATTTCTAATGATCAAAAGGGAAACTGCTTAAGATAAAGAAGCATTTCAGCAAACGTGTATATAATTACTTCTTCTACTAGTACAGAAAAAAAAAAGCCTTCTAAGTCCTACCTCCCTTCCTTTCTCTTTCCAAAATAATTAGGTATATTGGACTTAGCATATTTTTTTTCTAAAATTCTTTGTTTCTACAATGCTTTATTGAGCAATTTCTACCCGGTTTTACATATTACAACTGAGCTCCTCCCAGGAGTATTTGTAGAGGAAGTACTTTTGTTGTGGCTTTTAGCAAAAAGTGTGAATGAAAATTACAAGAGTAACATCATTATATAATACTCATTTACTTAAAAATTTGTTCTATCACGTTTGTGAGTGTAGAATTCTTCCTTTCTTAGAAAACACCCCATCCCACAATTTAAGAAATAAATTTTTCTTCTATAAAAATGAATTCAGTAAGAATAATTAATTAATCTTCATACTAGGCCTATAAAATGTGGCATCCATGACTTAAGAGTCAAGCTGACTACTTCTGTGGTTATTGCTGTAGCTGTTTTAGGAATAGCCCCTTGTTAACTCCTATTAAAGCCTTGGTACTGAATGGGAACCTGTCTTCTTTTTGAGCTACCACTGAGCTCAAAGGGACAACGACCATAAGAACATAGTAAAATTGACATTTCATATTGGTGTCTATCAACTGGGATGCCTCTGGTTCCAAATAACAAAATGCTTAACAAAACTGGCTTAAACAACAAGGAAATATCACGTTTGTGTGGACCTCAACTTTGTTAGATTCAACAGCTCAGTGATATCATTAAGGATTCAGTTTCCTCCTTCTCTCCAGTCTACATTGTGCAGTCTTAATTTCTAAGGTCTTTCTCCCTGTTTTTGTAATATGGCTGCCATCAATCAAAGGACTACATGTTATCTTGTTTACATATCTCCTCTTTTTGCATCCACAGATAATGATTTTCCTCCTGTATTCTAATTTAGCACAAGTCACCTGCCAATTGCTGGGTGAAAACCCTGCAGTGATTGATCTGGGTCACTCAACCAGCAAGGGAAATGGGTACCAAGCCTGACTTAACTAATTAGGGACCATTTCTGGATCTGGAGTCAATCCTCCAAAGGATACGTTTTTATCAATGAACGAAGGCTGGAATGGATATTGGAGATTTAAGTACACTAGGTTAATTTCTCCTAGTTAGCAGCCCCCTTTTATTGATGAACATAAAAGAATTGAAGAAAAAGCTATTTAGGGAAATAATATGATTAAGTCTGAAAACAACAGGGATCTAAACTTTATTTTCAATAATGATATCATCTTGCACATAACCCCCCCATTTCTCTAATGGGTGATAAACAATAATGAGGATTAAATATGTCATTAAATTCCAGTTTAGAATTTTTCTTCTCAGTCTAAATGAGTGCCTTTTGGGTAATTTATTCAAAGAATTCAGCTTAACTCCTTGTCACATCTGTCCCCCAGCCTCCTGGCTGCCTTGCTCCTCTTCCTCCTCTCCTGAACAACCCCCCTGGGTACAGGGGCAGCTCACATTTTCTCCAGCTGTTGGAAGTGGGCCCTCGTTCACACAAAGCCATTTCTGCAGCTTGGTCGTGGCTGTTTACTGCTGGGCTCTGGTTAGACTGTTCTCATTGCGCTGGTGAGAACTTTGAGGCTGTTGTACCACTTGGTCTGCTCTCTGAGCAAGGCAGTTGCCCCCAGAAAGCTGGGCTGCTGCTCTTCCCTGACCAGGCACCACTCAGGCTCTTGGTGACTTACAGATCCTCTAATAACTGGGTAGAACCCCTATTTGGTCCCCTGGCTTTGGTGATTCCCCTTACATCTTCAAACACAGCAGTCCACACTCCTTGTTGTTGGGACTTCCCTGGTATCTGGAATCCTTGGGTAGCCATCAAAGCACACTTAGGGACTTCTGAAGTCTCTGGGAGATTTTCAGCAGAAGACTCATGGCATTGACATGGAATTGGATGAGCAAATAGTTAATTTCCTTGCATGAGCTTTTTTGGGACATTATTTATCTGGCAAAGACCCAGGGAGATTAGGCAAACTCATATGGTGGCTCTTAGAGGTGTACGGAAAGCAATGGGCCACACTGAGTAAAGTTCCAATGCCTTAGTTACCATGGGAAGATGGTGGGGAACGGGTAAAAGGGATCAGGGAGATAGGCACATTGGAATATATATACTGTGTGAAGCCGCAAGACCCACCAGAGGAGCATGTTATGAGAGGGTCCAGAGGACAAATCATTCATGATATTCATCAAGAATATGCTGCCTACAGGGGACATGAGCATCACTGAGAAGTTCAGTGGGAGCTCTTATCTGCAGGGTAGGACGTTTATTAGGAGGCATGGTAACAGAGCTTGGCAAAGGGAATGATGGGGACTCAAAGCAATAGGAACCAGGTGCTGCAGTTGTAGCAGCAGGTCATCAACATTTATTTCTTTAAGTCACTGAAATCTCGATGCATGCTTGTTATAGAACTAGGATTCCCCTAACACAGAAATTTGAGTCTTAAATGGGATGCCAGAATAGAAAACTAATATGGGCGGTATTAACTTAGATATTGATTGCCAGATGGTGAAGAAATGTGAAAACTCCCAGTTAGTAATCCATTTCTGAAAATCAGACGTTTTGTACAAAGTAGCTAACCAAGAGCCTAAATCTTATTTTGTTTAAAGGGAAAATTTTAAATTATATAGTAACCCTAAAACCCCAATCAATTTCTTTAAATGTAACTAAACTTAATAAAATGCCTGTTTTAAAAGTTATCTAGATGAAAAAGCTTAAAATTATTATTTGCAGATGATTAAGAACTGTATGTAAAAAATATTTAGTTTGTATACCATTCATATGCAAACTGATTCTCATTATGCTTGCATATAATTCTGACATTTGATGAGTTATATTTAGAATATATCTTTATATTTACCTACACTCCTCTGTTTTTGTTGTTAAAAATGTTATATTGAGTTTTGGGAATGTAAATATATATTTTTCCTAAAAGTAAGAGCTAAAAAACAAGAGATATATCTATTAAAGTTTTGTATATTGAAAACAAGATGTTTTCTACTGGGAAAACATTGGAGTGGAAAATATTTTTCAAGGTATCCAGGATGAAAGCTAGAGATACTAGTTATTCCCTGAAAAGATGGTGGGATCAATGGATGTAGGTCCCAGTTAGTATGGAAGATTATCAGGTAGGGTACCAGATTCAGTGAACTAGGAAGACAAAAAGTAATGGTCAGAAATATTTAAACATGAATAGATTCTGGCATCAAATATCTTCAGATCTAGTAGAAACCAATGCCAGATAGTCATTAGTTAAAAAAAAAAGAGAGACATTTTTTTCCTGCCCTGTGACCAAGCCTCACTCCCCTCCCCCAATCCTGGAGGCTTTAGGGGTCACAAGGTGCGAGGGCATGAAAACGAGCTGGCAGAGGGACATGCTGGCTCCTAGACTTCTTAGCCCCAAGCTAGAAAGCAGAGAGTCTTTAATCTTGGGTAAGAAGTCTTTCTTACATATTCAGAAGTAATTACTTGACCTCTTCTTGCCTTGCCTTTGCGATTCTTCAAAGCTTCCGTGCCTCCCTATCTGTGCGCCTCTCACTCGCAGTTCCGCAGGAAGGGCCCCGCCACACCAGCCCGCCCAGAGGGGCTTGCCTGGCAGCTTTGGTCTCTATCCGACCCGGCTAAGCCTGCTTCCTCATTTTCAGGGCCCCCTAGGAGGCCTTCACTCACAAAATAAGGGTGTTTCCTCCTGCATGTTCTTTTTTTCTCTTATTTAATCGAGGTACTGTTCATTCTCCCCACCCCCACCCCAGCACATAGAGGCTTGTCTGTGCCTCTCCATTGGATTCAGTTATTTTCGCTTTCGTAGTTGTTTTCAGACATACACGACTATTATTTAGAAACCAGATGCCAACATCTTTTCTTGCTGAGAACTGTTTCCCCTCCACAGTGTCATAATCCATCCGATAGCTGAGATCGTCAAAATACGTTTGCTCCCTTTCTCTCCTTCTTCCTTCTCCATTCTCTGAGGGAGGATTTGGAAACGTACCTCTACCACCTCCTGCCCCAACTCTTAGGATTTAGGAGACATGAAGTACTAAGGAGGGCTTCCCCTACAACACGTATTTTTTTTGTTCCAAGTTTTATATTTTGCCTTCCCAGATGATCAACCCACTAAAATATGACCTAATTTAGAGAGACACATATCTGCGTGTGTATGTATGTCCATTTGTCCCGATTGTTCTTTCCATTTTTCGTTGATCCCAACAAACCTCACTTGAGTTTCTTTTGTAATTGGATAGTACTTTCTTTTTTCCATGACAAAGGACAGTTTATTCCAGCAATAGCAGTGGCCTGAGTGCTATCATTTTTCTTGTACCAGTTCCCTGAAACTCAGATCCTTCAAGGTAACACAAAGAGGGTCAGTTGACGTATGCACATATGGGGATGTATTATAGGAGAGGAACCCTGACCTTGGGGAACACAAATCTTTTAAAATGGGTAATAAGGCCTGCCTGATCTTTGCCTTGGAGGAAGACATTATTTTTATTCTAACAGCCAGTAAACAAATCTGCCCTTTGTTATCACTGTCTTCCAAAGCTGTTTGCTATACATCCTTGTATGGACTAAGATAGTCCTTAGCAAAGGCAGTTTGTTCGTGAGACACTTGGAAAGGTAAGAGAGTCTTGGAAATTGTCTCCCAATCCTCCTCTTACACAATTTTCTCTCTCTCTCTTCTTAAACACTCCTCTATGAGGCTGATACAACCTGATAACCCTTTCTTGTTGCAATCATTTACAAATCTAAGGTTACTCCTTCTCAGTTGCTGACAATTTCTGAAGGAATTCAGTGTATTGATTATCCTTTTCAGTGGACTTTTGATTCCAAGACTTCTTTTTACCCATGATCTTAACTTCTACTCCAGTTTCTGATTGTTTGTGAAATGAGCATCATTTCATATGTTAGGTATTTGAGGGTAGTATTTTCTTTCAGATGTTTTGGATAGCCTTCTTATCTCCCAACAGGTGTATATAATATTCTAAATTCCAGCATGGCAAATAAGATCAATGTATGAAATTTGCTTTCTTTTCTTTTATTCCTTTGTAGTTAATTTGTTCCTTCTGTCAAAGAATTAAAAAAAAAATTTTATCCTAAATTTAGGTTCAGAATTTTACCGTGCTAAGACTTAGGCATACATATTTTTCATCTATCTGCCTAAAATATAGCTGAACCCTTCTAGTTTTCAAACACACATTTTTATTTACTTACGAATTTTTATTGTTATTACTTGTTTAATTATTGCCACTCTTCCATGCCTTAATTTTTTTCCCCATTGGACCCATTATATGAGAGCTCCTGTTTCTTCCTCTTCCATAAGATTTCTGTTTCTGTGTGTATTTGTACTGTTAGATATTTTTTGAACTTAGACTTTCATACCAATACAATAAGTCTTAAGAGCAACATACTTTCCTTGGCCCATTTATTGATTTTTTAGTTTGCTAAGATAAATTTGGCTCTAGTGTCTTAGTTTTGTATGATGTGCTGAATCTTAAGTCATTACTATTTAGTTACCTAGATATTTGTTGTAACTGACTCTTCAAGCAATTCTGTATCTTTGATTTTTTTGTGTTCTGAAATCTGCCTCACCTTGTCTCTCTGACTACTAGACTCCCTTATATATATATAATATGTTACTTTTTAATCTATAAACTCTTTTCGGCTCATATCTGCTTATTATAGAACTCTTATCAGGATCCTTTAGGTGTTGAAAGGCAAAGAAATGTTGGCCTTGTAGAAATTTACAGAAATGACCAAGATGGCTTTAATGTTCCCCTCAACTTGACTAAACTTTAGACGGGCTTCCTCCTCACCCAGATTCCTGACCTCCCTTTCCTTAGAGCATTTACCTTAGAAAATTTATAATTGTAAGTTCTCTCTGTGCCCCTTTAAAAAGCTTCTTGAAATTTTTATAACCCCGGAATGTCTTTCTCAGAGATGTAGGATCTATTCCTTTGAAATGTAATAATCAGGAAAGGTAGTGTCCCTATCGCCTAGTCTGTGAGAGCATGGGAGCCTGACTACAAGGGCGCCAATTAGTGGATAGTTGGCTTAATGACAGAGAAAAATTGGGGGCTATCTCAGTGTGCTTGACACACCCCATTGGTGAACGTACCCCCCAACATTCTCCAGTACTTTTCCTCTAGCTCACTTCAGCACTTAAAAACCCTCCTGACCCATTGCATAGTCTTGAATAAAGTTTTCCTTGCTTGTTTAACTTTGGGGCAATTTTTGCTTTGACAGAATGTGGGCAGCTCTGTACTTTCTGTCTCAATGGCAGGAAAGACTTAGTCCACCAGCCTTCCTTTCCACTCTAGGGAGTAAAGGACACTCATTATACTCATATGGGTTCTGTATCCCATTGTGTACAGTCCTCTGAATGTCAAGTTTGTGCCTAGACCTGCTGCTTTCCAGTTCTTACCCTAGAGTGTGATGCTCTTCTCTAGATCCATACCCAAACCTATCTGTGTGATTAGCCAACCTGCTGCCTACTCACATAAACCTTTTAATGATTAAATTATAAAAGTACTAAATGTTTATACATATTCTAAATAACATGAAAATGACCAAATGAAAATAAGAGTTCATACCCTATAGTACCTTTCCACCAAACCCATTCATTCAGGGATTTGTCATAAAAATGCAGGCTTGTATTAAGTGTTCTGTTTTTAGCAAATGTGAATCATGCTAATCATATTTTTCTGTATCATGTTATTTTTATTCACTGATATGTTTTAGATATATTTAATTTCTAAAGTGCTATAAAGTTGATATCTCTTAGGTCCTAGCATGCCACACCCTCACACTAGATTCTGGTCAAAGTAGAATATGTTGCATACATGGTTACTGAATGCCTTGACAGGAATGGAACCAAGGGTCAAAGAAAAAATGCACTTCCCTTTGAAGATTTTTATGAACATTCACTTTGAACAGAATTTTCTCTCCTAGGGGCTTTTAAATTTCAGTGGTAACACAAGAAACTACAGAAGGATTTTATTAAACTATAGGTGAATTGGTTAAAAATAAACCAGCTGATTCAACAAATTGATCATAATGACAAATTGCTCAACATGACAAATGGGTCAAAAATGAGTATTTCTAGTCATTGGCTTCAAATTATTTGTAATTTTGTGCACCATGGAGATGTTTTTGCAATTTTTATGTAACTTTAAGTATTTTCATCCTTTTATCAAAAATTGGAGGAAGGAGTAATTTTTTTTTTTGGTGAACTCTGGGAGGGTTTGGAAAATTTGTACGTGTTTCTTAGTATTTTGGTTCAGTTTTCTACTCTAAACATGTTGCTGAATGTGCATTGAGATTGCAGATACTTGCTTCTAGAGCTTCAATCTTGAAAGCAGAAATTGTTTGAAATTATAGCAATAGAATGACATGGAATGGTAAAAATTATGCTTAAAATGTTGCTGCAAAATCCTGCATTACAGTAAAATACATATGCAATGGGGAAAGAAGAAAACAAGATTAAAATAAATGAAGTACACATCATTGAGAAAATACAAATTAATTTTAAAATACAAAAATTAGAATAAAAGTGATATAACAATTATATTTTAAATTTAAAAATTTGCCTTATGACAAATCACTTGGAGCTGGGAATCAGATTAAAAATTCATGAATACTATCAAATGAGCATTATGATTAAAAAACAATTTTAAAGTGTAGAAGTAATAGCAATGTAAAAATACATAAGTTGTAAACAGCTCTGTCCACAATATTAATAATACATGAAAATGAATAAATATAAGTCTGGAAATTTCAACTAATTCATGACCTTATCAACTACTTCAAATTTACTTTTTGCTTCAGTCACTTCGCAGTTAGCATGCATGATGCCTAGCTGTCTGCAAATAACCTTAAATATTTTTTCTGTTTCTATGGAAGACATTTTCTATCATCCATGAAAAAAAGGGTGTTATAAATTCAAGTCTCCATGGGAGAAACTTTGCTAATATTTAATATATGATTTGAAGTAATAAAATATATTTTAGTTGTTGTAGGACTTTATCCTCCATTTACCCCAAGGCCCCAAGCACACGGGCCGGTGAAAATCATGTCTGGACTTGCCTCACCTTATCTCTAAACATTTCACCCCACCCCTTAAGATCCAATCACCAACCAGATGGTTGCCCCACCCCTTAAGACCCAATCACAAACGTCCCACACCCTACTCCTTAAAAACACGCTTCCTCATCCACAAGCTGCTCTCTCTCTCTTTCGAGACAGCCACTCTGCCTGTTTATCTTACAGGGAATAAAACCACGCTAACGCAGTTCTCGCGTCCTTCTTGGCAAGCGAGTGAGCCGGGTAGCTGAAAGAACCCTTTCAGTTGTGGCTTATGAGTTGAACTTTATCTTCATAGACAGAGCTATACACCCAATAGAATGAAATGAAATTAAGTTCCTTGGAAATACTATGCTCTCAGATACCGAAATGGACAGTGTAACTCACATTTATTTGTTCTTTGTCAGTAACGGCAGAAGCTCCCGTTCTCTGTCTGTGCCCTCCTTTCCTTCTAGCATCTGAAACTGGCGAGCACCTCACAGAGCAGGCACAAGACTAACAATGGACCTATTCTGGGTAACGTGGTCATTAAAGGTAGGACAATTTCCAAAGACGGCTCCTTTTAGAAACAAGAAAAACAACAGGGTTTTTTTCTTCCTAAAGACAACTTTAAGAAAAGAATCTTTCCTTAAAAACTGACATTATTATCAGAATAATCGCTCTCTAAAAATAATAAAACATGGACAAACTGGGTAAATATCCCAGTCCTCTATGAAAGATTACTGGTCGGCAAGCTTTCTCTGGGAAATACTATCAGCTTGAGAAAAATGAATTCTTTTTATTAAAAAAGACATAAAATCCATTAGATTCAAGTTTAATAATTCTTCTTTCAGAATGAGTGTTTTTGTGTGTGTGCACATATGGATAAATAGGTATAATACTCTATATCCTAGTTCAATAGTGACAGAAATCCCTTTTGTTTATTGCAGTTCACAAAACAAGAGTTGGAATAATAATAGCATTTGCTTATGGTAGCAACTTCTCAGTATTCCACAATAAATTTATTAACTTGGGTTATTCCACTGAAAAAGCTGAATAAGATCACAACCTTATTTTCTTCACAGATTTGTTCAATACTGGGCCCACTTGAAAGTCCTCAAAAATCTAACCAGTCTGAACTAGTTCCAAACCTTATCTCCCCTCTGGTTTGAATGAGATTTTTCAATTCAGTTTGCTAATCTTTTTATAAAGCTGTAGTCCATCAATCACATGAAAGAATGAATATGCCTGTTTAAACAATTAATTTACTAGCATTTCAGCCGGATGTTTAAGCACTATCGGAAGTCATTGGTTTTTAACTTTTCAAATTTTGATCATCCAGAAATACCTTAAAATATAAAATGATATGTAGTCAATCACGCAGAGTATTGAATTAGTATTTTAAAACGAACAGGTAAAATCTCTTAACTCCATAAAATTCTTGAAAATATCCTCCCCTGTATTCCTATTTTCTCTGCTGCATGTTACATATTTTTTTTGCCATATGTTACATACATGTAGCATGTGGTCCTTCCAGGGGAGGTTCTAACAAGCCTTATTGTCAAAAGACTGCTCATCCCTGGGGGGGATATGTTAGTGTGGAAACAGGCCCTCATCCTGGAAGGCTCACTGGGGTTCGGGTTTTAAATAAGAACAAGCAAAAGCCCCACTGAGCCTGAAGTAAGCAAAATAGAGGGCTGTGAGTTGATGAAGTGTGGTGTGCTCCGGGCTGCGTGTGGGACCCAGCCACATTACCAAGATGTGAACTAATAAAACCGTGGAAATCCTGTGTATATATTTCTCAGGAGCATCAAAAATAAGTTTCATGAGTAGACTCAATAGCTTGGTTTGGAGCATTGCTGCTATTTATAATGCAAAACTGCTCTTTCTCAAAATATCTATACTATATAGTATAAAAGTGTTACTTTTTAGAATAGTTAATAGTAAGGTCCCTCAGTGGTACAACTTCTTCAGAACAAATATCATCTCAACCACAGTCCTTGCAAAGGCCCCAAGTGCCACATTGCAGAAATTTAAGAAGCAACTTCTAACATAAATACATTCTGTAAGTCATTCAGAAAACTGCTACCTGGATTTATAGAACACAGGAAATATGCATCTAGGGTATATTAAGACTAGAGCAGCCTCTTAGTCTGAGGAAGGTGATACCAATATTTTGTTTTAAGCTTAAAGACTAATACTCCTGACATATGAAATGTCACCTAGAATGAGTATAAATTTTCAAATCAAAAGGATGAAGCCCAGTAAATAGATTAGCACATCACATGATGTGGTTTCAGTTGCTGGCAACACTTTTGATCTTTACAGGATTGGATGAGCACTGACAAGTAGAACCCCATGAGGGAAGTTACTGTATTTTATATATATATATATATATATATTTTTTGTTAACAGTATTGATTATTCTTATTTTTTAAATTTTTTATTTTGCTATCATTAATGTACAATAACATGAACAACATTACGGTTACTAGACTCCCCCTATTATCAAGTCGCCACCACATACCCCTTTACAGTCACTGCCCATCAGCGTAGTAAGATGCTATAGAATCACTCCTTGCTCTTCTCGGTGTTATACTGCCTTCCCCGTGTCCCCCACCCTTCATTATACATGCTAATCATAATGACTCTTTTTCCCCCTTTTCCTTCCCTTCTCACCCATCCTTCCCAATCACTTTCCCTTTGGTAAGTGTTAGTCCATTCTTGGGTTCTGTGAGTCTGCTGCTGTTTTATTGCTTGAGCTTCTTCTTTGTCCTTATACTCCACAGATGAGTGAAATAATTTGATACTTGTCTTTCTCTGCCTGGCTCATTTCACTGAGCATAATACCCTCTAGCTTTATCCATGTTGTTGCAAATGGTAGGATTTGTTTTCTTCTATGGCTGAATAATATTCCATTGTGTATATGTACCACCTCTTCTTTATCCATTCATCTACTGATGGACACTTAGGTTGTTTCCATTTCTTCGCTATTGTAAATAGTGCTGGGATAAACATAGGGGTGCATCTGTCTTTTTCAAACTGCGCTGCTGTATTCTTAGGATAAATACCTAGGAGTGGGATTCCTGGGTCAAATGGTATTTCTATTTTTGGTTTTTTGAGGAACCTCCATACTGCTTTCCACAATGGTTGAACTATTTTACATTCCCACCAGCAGTGTAGGAGGGTTCCCCTATCTCCACATCCTCGCCAACATTTGTTGTTGTTTGTCTTTTGGATGGTGGCCATCCTAACTGGTGTGAGGTGATATTTCATTGTGGTTTTAATTTGCATTTCTCTGATGATTAGCAAGGTGGAGCATCTTTTCATGTGCCTGTTGGCCATCTGAATATGTTTTTTGGAGAAGTGTCTGTTCAGCTCCTCTGCCCATTTCTTAATTGGATTATTTGCTTTTTGTTTGCTGATGTGCATGAGCTCTTTATATAATTTGGATGTCAACCCCTTATCGGATATGTCATTTGTTAATATATTCTCCCACACTGTAGGGTGGCTTTTTGTTTTACTGATGGTGTCCTTTGCTGTACAGAATTTTTTAGTTTGATATAGTCCCACTTGTTCATTTTTGCTTTTGTTTCCTTTGCCCAGGGAGATATATTCATGAAGAAGTTGCTCATGTTTATGTCCAAGAGATTTTTGTCTACATTTTTTTCTAAGAGTTTTATGGTTTCATGACTTACGTTCAGGTCTTTGATCCATTTTGAGTTCACTTTTGTGTATGGGGTTAGACAATAATCTAATTTCATTCTCTTGCATGTGGCTGTCCAGTTTTGCCAACACCAGCTGTTGAAGATGCTGTCATTTCCCCATTGTATATCCAAGGCTCCTTTATCATATATTAATTGACCATATGTGCTTGGGTTTATATCTGGGCTCTCTAGTCTGTTCCACTGGACTATGGGTATGTTCTTGTGCCAGTACCAAATTGTCTTGATTACTATGTATTTGTAGTAGAGTTGAAGTCAGGGAGCATAATTCCCCCTGCTTTATTCTTCTTTCTCAGAATTGCTTTGGCTATATGGAATCTTCAGTGGTTCCATATGAATTTTAGAACTACTTGCTCTAGTTCATTGAAGAATGATGTTGGTATTTTGATAGGCATTGCATTGAATCTGTAGATTGCTTTAGGCAGGATGGCCATTTTGACAATATTAATTCCTCCTATCCATGAGTACAGATGTGTTTCCATTTATTGGTATCTTCTTTAATTTCTCTCATGAGTGTCTTATAGTTTTCAGAGTATAAGTCTTTCACTTCCTTAGTTAGGTTTATTCCTAGGTATTTTATTCTTTTGGATGCAACTGTGAATGGAATTGTTTTCCTGAGTTCTCTTTCTGCTAGTTCATCATTAGTGTATAGGAAAGCAACAGATATCTGTGTATTAATTTTGTATCCTGGAACTTTGCTGAATTCAGATATTAGATCTAGTAGTTTTGGAGTAGATTCTTTAGAGTGTTTTATGTACAATATCATGTCATCTGCAAACAAGGACAATTTAACTATTTCCTTGTAATCTGGATGCCTTTTATTTCTTTGTGTTGTCTGATTGCCATGGCTAGGACCTCCAGTAATATTTCAATAGAAGTGTGGAGAGTGGGCATCCTTGTCTTCTTTCCAATCTTAAAGGAAAAGCTTTCAGCTTCTCGCTGTTAAGTATAATGTTGGCTGTGGGTTTGTCATATATGGCCTTTATTATGCTGAGGTACTTGCCCTCTATACCCATTTTGTTGAGAGTTTTTATCATGAATGCATGTTGAATTTTGTCAAATGCTTTTTCTGCATCTATGGATATGATCATGTGGTTTTTGTCCTTTTTGTTGTTGTAGTGGATGATGTTGATGGATTTTCTAATGTTGTATCATCCTTGCATCCCTGGGATGAATCCCACTTGATCATGATGGATGATCTTTTTGATGTATTTTTGAATTCTGTTTGCTAATATTTTGTTAAGTATTTTTGCATCAATGTTCATCAAGAATTTTGGTCTGTAATTTTCTTTTTTTGTGGTGTCTTTGACTGTTTTTGGGATTAGAGTGAATCTGGCCTCATAGAATGAGTTTGGGAGTATTCCCTCCTCTTCTACTTTTTGGAAAACTTTAGGGCGGATGCGTATTAGGTCTTCATGAAATGTTTCATAAAATTCAGCAGTGAAACCATCTTGTCCAGGTGATTAGATGTTAGATAATTTTTTGATTACCAATTCAATTTCTTTGCTGGTAATTGGTCTGTTCAGAGTTTCTGTTTCCTGGGTCAGCCTTGGAAGTTTGTATTTTTCTAGAAAGATGTCAATTTCTTCTGGGTTATCCAGTTTGTTACCATATATTTTTTCATAGCATTCTCTCATAATTCTTTGTATTTCTGTGGTGTTTGTGTGATTTTTCCTTTCTCATTTCTGGTTCTGTTTATGTGTGTGACTCCCTTTTTCTCTTGATAAGTCTGGCTACAGGTTTATCTGTTTTGTTTATTTTCTCGAAGAACCAGTTCCTACTTTCATTGATCCATTCTATTGTTTTATTCTTCTCAATGTCATTTATTTCTGCTTTAATCTTTATTATGTCCCTCCTCCTACTGACTTTGGGCCTCATTTGTTCTCCCTTTTCTAGTTTCATTAATTGTGAGTTTAGACTGTTCATTTGGGATTGTTCTTCTTTCCTGAGGTAGGCCTGTATTGCAATATATTTCCCTCTTAGCACGGCCTTCGCTGCATCCCACAGATTTTGTGCTGTTGAATTATTGTTGTCATTTGTCTCCATATATTACTTGATCTCTGTTTTTATTTGGTCATTGATCCATTGATTATTTAGGAGCATGTTATTAAGCCTCCATGTGTTTGTGGGATTTTTCATTTTCTTTGTGTAATTTAGTTCTAGTTTCATACCTTTGTGATCTGAGAAGTTGGTTGGTAGACTTTCAATCCTTTTGAATTTACTGAGGTTCTTTTTGTGGCCTAGTATATGATCTATTCTTGAAAATGTTCCATGTGCACTTGAGAAGAATGTGTGTTGTGTTGCTTTTGGATGGAGTGTTCTGTAGATGTCCGTTAGTTCCATATGTTCTAATACGATGTTCAGTGCCTCTGTCTCTTTACTTATTTTCTGTCTGGTTGATCTGTCCTTTGGAGTGAGTGGTGTGTTGAAGTCCCCTAAAATGAATGCATTGCATTTTATTTCCCCTTTAATTCTGTTAGTATTTGTTTCACATATGTAGGTGATCCTGTGTTGGGTGCGTAGATATTTATAATAGTTATATCCTCTTGTTGGACGACCCTTTTATCATTATATAATGGCCTTCTCTGTCTCTTATGACTTTCTTTGTTTTGAAGTCTATGTTGTCTGATACAAGTACTGTAACTTCTGCTTTTTCTCCCTATTAGTTGCATGAAATATCTTTTTCCATCCCTTTACTTTCAGTCTGTGTATGTCTTTGGGTTTGAAATGAGTCTCTTGTAAGGAGCATATAGATGGGTCTTGTTTTTTATCCATTCAGTGACTCCATGTCTTTTGATTAGTGCATTCAGACCATTTACATCTAGGGTGATTATCGATAGGTATGTACTTATTGACATTGCAGGCTTTATATTTGTGGTTACCAAAAGTTCAAGGGTAATTCCCTTACTATCAAGTGGTCTAATTTAACTCACTTTGTATGCTATTAAAACACAACCTGAAGGTTCTTTGTTTTTCCTCCTTTTTCTTCCTCCTCCAGTCTTTGTATGTTGTGAATCATATTCTGTACTCTTTGTCCCTTGGGTGACATCTATTTAGGCTTAGGAATACTTCTCTGTATAGGAGTTCCTCCAAAATGCACTATAGAGGTGGTTTGTCGGAGGTAAATTCTCTCAGATTTTGCTCACCTGAAAATTGTTTAATCCCTCCTTCAAATTTAAATGATAACCTTGCCGGGTAGAGTATTCTCGGTTCAAGGCTCTTCTGCTTCATTGCATTAAATATATTGTGCCACTCCCTTATGGCCTGTAAGGTTTCTGTTGAGAAATGTGATGATAGCCTGATGGGTTGTCCTTTGTATGTGATCTTTTTTCTCTCTCTGGCTGCTTTTAAAAGTCTGTCTTTATCGTTGATCTTTGCCATTTTAATTATTATAGGTCTTGATGTTGTCTTCCTTGGGTCCCTTGTGTTGGGAGATCGGTGCACCTCCATGGCTTGAGAGACTCTCCTTCCCCAGACTGGGGAAGTTTTCAGCAATTAACTCCTCAACGACACTTTCTATCCCTTTTTCTCTCTCTTCTTGTTCTAATACCTCTATAATGTGAATATTGTTCCGTTTGGATTGGTCACACAATTCTCTCAATATTCTTTCATTCCTTTTTCTCTCTCTGCCTCAGCGTCTTTGTATTCCTCTTCTCTCTAATTTCTATTCCATTTACCATCTCTTCTACTACATCTAATCTGCTTTTAAATCCCTCCATTGTATGTTTCATTTTGGACATGGAATTTCTTAATGATTGAATCTCCAAGTTAAGTTCGTTCCTGAGTTCTTGAATATTTTTCTGTACCTCCATAAGTATGTTTATGATTTTTATCTTGAACTCTCTTTCAGGAAGTTTTGTAAGTTCAGGTTTATTTGGTCTTTTTTATGGTGTCTGTGAGGTTTTGGTCTGAACCAGGTTTTTTTGACGTTTCATATTTGTATGTGGTGCCCTGTAGTGCCCAGAAGTTCCAGTCTCTGGAGCTGCTCAGTGAGGTTGGGGTCGTAGGGGAGCAGAGCTGGTGCCTGGGGGGAGGAAAGATCTGTTTCCTGATTCCTGTCTGCAATGCCTGTCTACAGTATCCAAGCCATTGGGCTGAGCACACAGGTGTAAGCCTCTGTGCTTGGCATCTCTAGCTGTTGTAGGCAGGGCCTCCCTCTGGCTTGCCTAACACCAGCCCAGTGTCTGCCGGTTTGCGAGCTGGTGCTGTCAGGCCAGGAGGAAGGCTCAGCAGGCTGTGTATCCAGGGGTGCCTTGGAGATGAGCAGCCAGTCAGGGGTATGGAGCACCTGAAGCTCCTCAAAATTCCCAACCTTCTGGGCAGAGCACTCTCAGACAACCTTGTCCAGCTCTCCCTTCTCCCGTGCTGCAAGGTCTATGCAAACCTCGCCCCTTCAGCAGCCCTCTCACTGCTAGGAAGCCTCTCAGACCACCTGCCTTTCCCCTGTCGCAGAGCAGCTGGATGTAGATCCCCTCCTCCACATAGGGCCTGAATGTCAGTCTCTCAGGCACTCCACCTGTCCGAGCTCTCTAACCTCCAGAGCACCACCCAGTGTAGGTTTCTGCTCACAAAGCAGATCTCCAAGGCTAGGTGTTCATTCGTCTCAGGCTTCCACCCCCTCCCTGCTCCATTTCTCTTCCTCCCACTGGTGAGCTGGTGTGGAGGAAGGGCCTGGGTCCCACTGGATCAAGGCTTTGGTACGTTACTCTATTTCATGAGGTGTCGATTTGCAGCTCAGCATCCTGTATCCATCAAAGTCGACATACTGGTTCATTTATTCTCAAGAGCTCTGTTCCTTGTCCTAGGTATAACATTTCTTAATTGATTAATTTGATAGGAAGAAGGAAAACAACATTTTAAAAGTCATATTAAAGAATAATCTGGGCCTTTGTTCATAGGCCAAAGATATTTTATACTGGCATGACACATGTCCCATGTCCCTGCCTCTAATTCAATACCACAATTTATTTATCATGTCTACTTTTCAAGGATATTTGGGTTGTTTCCATTTCTTAACTGTTAATACAAGGCTACTATAAACAGGCTTGTACCTGTAGTTCAGTGAACATGTGTATAATTTCTGTTGTTTATATACTTAAGAGCAGAATGTCCAAGTCATAGGGTGCACGTATATTGAGCTTTAGTAGGTACCAGCAAACCTGATACCAAAGTGGTTGTTTCTCATCAGAATTGTATAAAGTACCAGTTGCCCCACATCTGGCAACATTTAATAATGTTAGGCTTTTTAATTTTGCTGCCCTATTGAGTTTGAAGTAACATTGCATTGTTCTAACTTGATTTTTCCTGATGAATGACATGGTGTGATCGGAGACATTTTCAAATTCTTGACCATTTGGATATGATCTTTTATGAAATACCTTTTTCAAATCTCTCGACTAGTTTGTTAAAATTTTGTTTTGTTTTGCTAGATATCTGTATTTTACTTATTGATTTATAGGAGGTCTTTACATAATTTGGATATAAACTACTTCTTTGTTACATATATGAAAATATCTTCTCCCACCCATGGACTGCATTTTTATTTTCTTAATGGAATCTTCTGATAAACAGAAGTATAGAAGTATTTAATTTTAATGAAGTTGCACTTACCAATATTTTCTTCATAGTTAGGGCTTTTTTTGATCCTATTTAAGACAAAGTTTCTGGCCTACCAAGAATAAAAAGAATAAGCCACAAAATCATAGTTTTACTTTTAAAGTGATTAGAGAGCTCAAAGATAGAGAATCCTATCCTGGGAAAGTAGAGGGAACCAGAGTTGCATTTCTCTTTGTTCAGATGGTGGGAAGAGGGGAACCTGCCATAGAATAGCATAAGAAACCAGCTGAACTTGTAAAGAATTGTGATGATTGCATATGGCCTGTCATGACGAATTAGTATCCCAGACATCTGTGTCTGCCCATCCTCCAGTTAGCTGTTTCACACAGGCCTTCACAGAGTGCATTAAGGCCGTGCATTCCATGCTGTGGGAAGAGTAGCCCCCTGAGAGAGCCCTCTTTAGAGCCAAGGGGCCCTTCCCAGGAGCTCGTCAGGCTAGGAGCAAGGCAAGAGAACTGAAAGAGTTCTCCCAGGTACACAGGGTCACTGAGTACATGGAAGTAGTGAGCTGAGGACTAGAGGCAGAATAAAAGGGTTGAGAAAGTCCATCAAGGCGTACAGGGTCTTCACTGAGTTGTTGAGGAGTGGAAGCAGGGGGAAGGGCTGTGAAAGATTCCCTAGAGGTACACAGGCTCCCATCAAACGCAGTCAGGTGCTCTCTAGCCGGTAGAAGGGCAGGGTAGCTGAGAGAAATCCCCACAGTGCACAGCAGAACTTTATTTAGCTCAAATTAGAGCCTGCTGTAGGCTAGGAGCAGTGCACTAAGGTGAAGAAAGAGCTCAAAGGTGGAAAGCTGGCCAGAGAGTTCCAACACCTGTGAGATAATATTAAGTGCAGTAGACATTTGTAATTAGAGTCCAAGTAATGAGGAAAAATAGGAGAGGGGGAAGGAAATTTTAGAGACATAGTGGCTGAGGATTTTTCAGAATTAATGAAAGATATCAATCAACAGATCCAAGGACTTCAGTAAAACCCAAGTAGGATTAAACACACACATATACACCTAAACTCGTCATAATCAAATGTCTGAAAATCATGGATAAGGAAAAAGATCTTAAAAGTGGCCAAAGGGAAAAAGATAGATTACCTTCAAGGGAACAGCAACAAAATCCAGCTGAATATGAAGGCTGGAACAGGGTGAGAGGACACCTTTAAGGTGCAGAAAGAGAAAAATATCAACCCAGAATTCCATAGTAAGTAAAATATACCATAAAAAAATGAAGGTGAAATAAATGTTTTCAATATCAAAGGCTAAAAATTTTAGAACCAGGACAGACACTTAAAATATATTTTAAAGGAGGTTCTTCAGGCGTAATGAAAAAAAATTTCCTTAAAGGCCATTGGCTATTTAAAACAAATATAATGAAAGTATATTGTATATTTATAACCTATTGTAGAAGTAAAATGTATGCTAATAAGAGCATATAGGTTGGTGGCAACAGAAATGGAATTACTCCTTTGTGAATGATATGTTGTTTACTGTTACTTTGTGATTAAGGATGTATGTAGCTACATTTTTCTTTTAAAATTTCTCATGGAAATATATTTCAGTTTTTAAATGCAGTTGTTCTACATATCTTTCCTTATATTTAATCCAAACTACTTCTATTTTATGATTTTTTTGGTAGTGTGAATAGTACTAAAATTTCATTTTCTGTTTTCATTACATATATGTATATATAAGATGTATATATTCACACACACACATTTATATCCACAATTTTTATATGTTAATTATAAAAGCATGTCTCTAGTTTTTTGTTTTTCTGTGTACACAATCATGTTATGTGAAATTAATGGCTATTTTATTTCCTTTCTCTGAATCCTCATATACTTATGTAGATAAAATGAGAGTTCCTGTGGCCAGGATTCTCACCTGGCCCTGGTTGACTAGCTCACTGCACACCTGTGGGCAATACATGGCTGTTGACTATAAAGAGCTCTGCCCAGTGCTCTGGGTGTGACACAGTTGCAGGGCTGCAAGGCTGCAGGAGAGGAGAGCAGAGCAGGGGCTGGAGTGGTGGCAGCACTGAGGACAGAGGCCTAGAGGATGGCTGTGTGGGACGACTGTGCAGAGAGGCCCAGAGGACGGCTGTGTGGACAGAGGGGCCCAGAGGCAGAGACTGGCTTGCTGCATGCAGACTTGCTCTGAGTGAACGGGATTTTAGTGACTGACCTACCACCTGAAAATAAAGTTGGGTATAACCCTTTCACCCCAAGAATGTTTTGCTGTCAATGTCTTTGGTCACATAGAATTCATAGTGAAATTTCCCGGGGCTGAAACTCATTGGCAAGACAATTGGCAACAGTATGCAGGGTTCATTGTTGACCAAGGGAAAAGACAGGCTGCCCTTATGGGAGGGGTGCTTCAGCAGGCTGCCCCTGTGAATGGGGAGACAGTGGATTGTCCCCCAGTGGGTATGTGGTCTGAGGTGGCTTGCCTCCTAGAGGACTGGGCCCCACCCCAGGGTGGTGGTGACACCTGAGGCAGCAGGGGTGGCCCTTGGTATAGTAAGTAGATCCTTTGAGAAACAGAGTGCCCATGAGGCAGCAGAGACTGTGGGTTGGCTGCTTCTCACAGTATTAAAAAGGTCTATAGAAGAGACCCAAGAAATGGCAGCATGAGAACGTGAGCTGCAAACCTCTGTGGATTCCCTGAAGAAGGAAATGGCATTGATACGAGAGGAGGCAGCACGAGAACGCCGGCAGCAAGGTGCCACTGGAGAGGTAAACAATTCTTTGCAGAATGAGATGGCAGTGCTGCCAGGTGTTCTGAAGGAGGAAGAGGCTGTCTTGTCAATGGGTTTCAGCCCCAGGCAAGTTTGCTATGGATCCAGTGTGACCAAAGAAATTGACAGCAAAATGTTCCTGGGGTGAAAGGGTTTATACCCAACTTTATTTCCATGGTGGCAGGTCAGTCACTAAAATCTTGTTCACTCAGAGCGAGTCTGCATGCAGCAAGCTGGTCTCTGCCTCTGGGCCCCTCTGCACAGTCCCGCACAGCTGTCCTCTGGGCCTCTCTGCACAGTCGTCCTGCACAGCCATCCTCTGGGCCTCTCTGCACAGCCGTCCCACACAGCCGTCCTCTGGGCCTCTCTGCACAGTCATCCCACACAGCCATCCTCTGGGCCTCTGTCCTCAGTGCTGCCACCACTCCAGCCCCTGCTCTGCTCTCTTGCAGCCTTGCAGCCATGCCACTGTGTCATGCCCAGAGCACTGGGCAGAGCTCTTTATAGTCAACAGCCATGTATTGCCCACAGGCGTGCAGTGAGCTAGTCAACCAGGGCCAGGTGAGAATCCTGGCCACAGGAACTCTCATTTTATCCACAGAGGCCATCAAGGAAAAAGATGAATTCCTGAGATAAGCATAGGCAGAGGTGGCATGAGAATGTCAGCTGCGAAGCATTGAGGTGAAGGTAAGAGACCTTCTGAAGACTGAGCTAGCATTGCTGTGAGGGACTGTGGCAGAGGAGGGACTTGGGGTAGTGGAGAGAAAGGTGCCATCAGCCCCAGAAATGGAGGAGCTGGGGAAGGATGAAGGGGTGGAGAATCCTGGATGAAGGGAGGCACTGTCCCCTACTGCATTGAAAGCACACCCAGGGGTTGTAAAGAAAATAAAGACCCAGCAGCTGAAGGTTCCCCAAGGAGAGGAGCAGCCCCCTCCCCAGGTCATGGAGCACTCTATGGTCCGCCCCTATACTCAGGCTGAGCTGGTGGATTTGGGCTCCCGGTTTAGGCAGAAGCCCTCAGAGCCAATATCAGCTTGGCTCCTGCATCTGTGGGACTTAGGGGTGGATGGAATTGCCTGTCAGGATCAGAGATGGGAAAGCTGTCTTCCCTCATAGTGCAGCCTGCCTTGAGGTGACATGTACAGTAGCTGAAGCAAGTAGAATCCGGAAAGAAATAAGACCTGTGACTCACAAGAAGAATTCAAGGGGCCCCATGAAGGTTATGAGGACCCAGGTGTGGGTTGATTTAATATGGGCAGGAGTAGATGGAAGGAAATTAGAGGGGAAGCCAAATAGGATCTTACTGGAGCTATGGCAACAACTGAAACCAGTGCAGCGGTTCAATCCTTTAAGACCAAAGAGGCAGAGATCAGAGACAGAGCCATGAGTCTGGCCTGTGTGTTTACAAGACTTTTTGATGGAGAGGCTGGAGAACAATGTTTGAGCTTCCTTGCACAGGGACCATTGCAGAGGACTGAGGGCACATAGATTGAGAGGAGAGAATCCTGGAGGGGTGGAGTGTGGATAAAATGAGAATTCCTGTGGCCAGGATTCTCACCTGGCCTTGGTTGCCTAGGTCACTGCACACCTGTGGGCAATACATGGCTGTTGACTCTATATAAAGAGCTCCACCCAGTGTTCTGGGCATGACATGGTGACATGGCTGCAAGGCTGCAAAGCTGCAGGAGAGCAGAGCAGAGGCTGGAGTGGTGACAGCACTGAGGACAGAGGCCCAGAGGACGACTGTGTGGGACAACTGTGCAGAGAGGCCCAGAGGATAACTGTGCAGACAGAGGGCCCCAGAGGCCGAGACCGGCTTGCTGCATGCAGACTCACTTTGAGTGAATGGGATTTTAGTGACTGACATGCCACCTGGAAATAAAGTGGGTACAACCCTTTCAGCCCAAGAATGTTTTGCTGTTAATTTCTTTGGTCAATTGAATCCATAGCGAACTTGCTGGTGGCTGAAACCCATTGGCAAGACAACTTAATACATTTTGCCTACCTTATTATGCTGGCTACAATCCCCAATAGAATGATGAGTAAAGAGGTAATAGTGTTACTTTTCATTTTTTCCAAAACTAGAAGGAAGCTTTCAATATTTCATCATTAGGAATAAGGTTTGCTGTAGTTTTTTTTCTCACCATTCTTTTATGTTGTAGATAGTCTTTATTAGGTTAAGGAAGCTCAATGTACTAGATTGCTGAGAAGTTTTTGTTTTATTTTTTTATGTTTTAATTAAAAAAAAATTTGCTGTTCTTTACCTGTCCAATCTTAGGAATCTTCTACCTTTTTAATCTGATAATGATGAATTACATTAGTGGTTGAGTATGAAATCAATATATCAATCATTGGAAAAAAATCACCTGGTCATGATGTATTATTATTTTTCTATATCACTTGTTTCATCTTGCAAAAATTTACCTTAGAACATTTGCATTTATGGTCAGGAGAGAGATTGTTCACTGATAATGCATTCTAATGATATTCCTGTGTGATTTTGATGTGAAGTTTATGCTTTCCTCATAAAACACATTAGGAAGTGCTATCTACTTTGTTATTCTCTGGAAGAATTTGTGTAAGATTATTTTTTTCTTCCTTAAAAAATATTTGGAGGAATTGGTGAATCCGTCTCTGTGAGGGGGCTTTGTAGCAATAGATTGTAGTAACAGATTCAATTTTTAAAATAGATATCAAACTAACCTGATTTTTAAGTTTCTTCTGTCAGGTCCCATTATGGGGAAGTTGGGGTTCCTATGGTCAGGATCCTGACTGAACCTAAACCACCTGATGATGTAACTGGCCTGTTGCTAGGCTACCGCTTCCACACCTTTAGGCAATAAGCTATTACTGAGCTATGTAGAGAGCTTGGCCCAGTGCTCTGGGCGGAGGCTGAGACGCTAGTGCTCCACCTACCGCTGGGAGAACAAGCCGGGTAATAAGCCCTTTCACCCCAAAGAACGTTCTGCTGTCGATTTCTTTGGTCGCATGAATCCATAGTGAACTTGCCTGGGGCTGAAACCCATTGATAACACACCCATAAAGTACATGTTTTATTTTATTGAGAAATTTGTTCATTTTATATCAAATTTCAAATTCACCATCTTAAAGGTATTTATCATATTTTTATATTATCTTTTGATATTGTCAAATCTGTAGTGATGTCCCCTTTCTGTTCCTGATACTAGGTTGTAATTGCTCATTTGTCTTGATCAGTCTTGCTAAACATTTATAGATTTCATTAATCTTTTCAAAGAATTTTATCTTTTGATTTTTCATTTGCTTTTTATATTTAAAAATTTTTATATTTATATTTATATTTGTTTCTTTCCTCTTCTTTATTTCTTAGGTTTTATTTACTGTTTTTTTCCTTGCTCCTTGAAATGGAAGCTGAAATATATAATAAAAATTTCATAACTTACCCTATCTTGCCCACATAAAGCCCAATTATAATCCTATGTATTTTGTGTTTCTACTCTGAATCGTTTATTCTTTTACTATAATACAATTGAGATGTGTGATTATATGATTAAATGAAAAATAATTTAAAGATGGTGATAAATGTTATTGTGGATAAAATGAAGGTTCCTGTGGCCAGGATTCTCACCTGGCCCTGGTTGGCTAGCTCACTACCCGTGTGTGGGTAATATGTTGTTATTGACTCTATATAAAGAGCCCTGCCTAATGCTCTGGACAACACGGTGGCATGGCTGCAAGGCTGCGGGAGAGCAGAGACGAGGCTGGAGTGGTGGCAGCACTGAGGACAGCGGCCCAGCGGACGGCTGTGCAGGCAGAGGGGCCCAGAGGCAGAGACTGGCTTGCTGCATGTAGACTCACTCTGGGTGAATGAGATTTTAGTGATTGACCTGCCACTGTGGGAATAAAGTTGGGTATTATAACCCTTTCACACCAAGAATGTTCTGCTGTCATTTCTTTGGTCACATTGAATCCATAGTGAACTTGCCAGGGGCTGAAACCCACTGACAAGACAGTTATTGAAGTTTATTTTGAGCATTAATTTTATGTTCATATATATAAATACAAATATAATTTATTAGCTGAACTGGGTTGAACAGTGTCCCTGAAAAATTCGTATCCACCTGTAACGTGAATGTGACCTTATTTGGAAATAGGGTTTAGAAGAAGTAATCTCATTAAGATGAGGTCATGCTTGATTGTGGTGGACCTAATCCAGTGACTGGTGTTCTTTAAAGAAGAGGCAAATTCAGATACAGAGAAACAAAAAAGTGGGAGGAGAACTCATAGACAATGGAGGCAGAGATGGGAGGGATGCTTCTACAAGCCAAGGAACACTGTGGATTTCTGGCAACCGCCAGAAACTAGGGGAGAAGCACCAACAGGTTTATCCTCAGTGCCTCCAAAAAGAATCAACCCTGTTGATGCTTGAATGCAGACTCATAACCTTTGGAACAAACAAAAATGATTCCATTTTTGTTCTAAGCCACCTAGTTTGGGGTGCTTTGTTAGGACAGCTGTTCCAAACTAAAACGTTGGCTAATCACTTGATATTGGATGAAGGCTTCTTCTTTGATTTGGGTTTACTGACCAGAATTCCAAACAGCATGTTTTTGCTTAAACCGCAGTTTCCAGTTTCAGTTTTTTAAGGTGGACTAAAAACATCTGTGAAGCAGTTGGAGGTCAAATTTATTGAGATTTTTATGACTAACTCCCTCTTCTCCAAGTCCTTTATTGTGGTCAGGCCTGTGACTGTTCTGAAACAGTTTTAAAGAACATACACTTATCTAACATTACTAAATAGTTCAACTTAATTTTTATTTGGTCACATTGAATCCATAGTGAACATTGAATCCACATTGAATCCATCTTTGTTTCACCTTACTAATTTTTTATCTACATAATATTAACTTAAATAGAATTTGAAGCAGGTACAATTGTAAGTGTAAGCTGATGGGGGCTGGCTGGGGCAAACACCCACCCTTCTGTGAGCACCCATCAGTGGGCCTCATCACAGATGGAGAATAATTGTGGAGCCAGAAAGACAAGTCTATTTTGGTTTTCTTGAAGTTATTATTTAATTTTATTGTACTTTGTTTTTTTCAACATTTGTGCTTTTGGTAAGTGGCTTGTGGAACATATGGGGGGCAGAAAGAAAAGTGCAAGGTAGGCAGGGAGTACGAGAAAGGAAGAAAAAACAGCCCTTTGCCAGTCATTGGTGCCGAACTTTAAATTCCAGGCTACCTTTCTCAAGCCATTTATCCTCCTTCTGATCTACTTCTCTCAGTTGCTAGGTGATAAAAAGCAAGGACCATGAGCATTGCTTTACCAGTATGTGGGGAAGTGGGGGTTCCTATGGCCAGGGTCCTCACTGAACTTAAACCACCTGATGATGTAACTGGCCTGTTGCTAGGCTACCACTTCCATACCCATAGGCAATAAGCTGTTATTGTGCTATATAGAGAGCTCGGCCCAGTGCTCTGGGCATAGGCAGAGATGCTAGTGCTCTACCTACCACCGGGAGAACAAGCCAGGTAACAAACCCTTTCACCCCAAAGAAATATTGTACTGTCATTTCTTTGGTCACACTGAGTCCATAGTGAACTTGCTGGGGGCTGAAACCCATTGGCAATACAGTTGGCAACAGTAGGCAGGGTTCATTGTTGCCCAAGGAAAAAGACAGGTTGCCCTATGGGAGGGGTGCTTCAGCGGCCTGTCCCTGTGCATGGGGAGACAGTGGGTTGTCCCCCAGTGGGTATGTGGCCTGAGGTGGCTTGCCTCCCAGAGGGCTGGGTCCCACCCCAGGACTGGAGGCAAGTGGAGGTGATACTTGAGGCAGTAAGGCAGTAGGGGTAGCCCTTGGAATAGTAAGTAGGTCTTTTGAGAGACAGAGTGCCCATGAGGCAGCGGGGACTGTGGGTTGGCTGCTTCTCACAGTATTAAGAAAGTCTACAGAAGAGAAGGACATGCTCCTGAAAGAGACCCAAGAAATGGCAGCAGAAGAACATGAGCTGCAAACTGTTGTGGATTCCCTGAAGAAGGAAATGGCATTGATAGAAGAGGAGGTAGCATGAGAATGCCAGCAGTTAGGTGACATTGAAGAGGTAAAAGACTTCTTACAGAATGAGACAGCAGTGATGCCAGGTGCCCTGAAGGAGGAAAAGGCCATCAAAGAAAAAGAGGAACTCCTGAGGGAAGCACAGGTGGAGGTGGCACAAGAACACCAGCTGTGAAGCATTGAGGTGAAGGTAAGAGAGCTGCTGAAGACTGAGCTAGCATTGCTGGGAGTCACATTAGAAAAGGTAACGGCTGTAGCCGAGGAGGCACTTGGGGGAGGGGAGAGAAAGGTGCCATCAGCCCCGAAATTGGAGGAGCTGGGGAAAGATGAAGGGGTCATGCCAGAGGCACTGACCCGTCCTCTATTGTAAGCATGCCCAGTGGTTGTAAAGAAAATAAAGACCCAGCAGCCGAGAGTTCCCCAAGGAGAGGAGCAGCCCCCTCCCCAAGTTGTGCACTCTATGGTCCGCCCCTATACTCAGGGTGAGCTGGTGGATTTGGGCTCCCGGTTTAGGCAGAAGCCGTCAGAGTCAATACCAGCTTCACTCTTGCATCTGTGGGACTTAGGGGTGGATGGAATTGTTCTGTCGGGGTCAGAGATGGGAAAGCTGGCTTCCCTGACAGTGCATCCTGCCTTGAGGCAGCAATTACAAAATGCACATCAGACCCCAGGGAGTCACTCCCTCCTCGATTGGCTCATGGCTGCACTTCGTGCTGTGTGGTCCAATAGGGTGATCTACCATCCTCTCCTGTTAGATGGCAGACGTATGCTGAGCTCCAAAAGGTGTTATGAGAGCTAGGCATGAGAAATGCCATCTGTAGTCCAGAGAATCATGGCCCACATGAAGAGACTTTCACTACTGGGATGAGAAATGTTGTGCTTTAAATGGCTCTCACATCCATCTTTGGGTTTCTAGTGGCCATTCTTTCCCCTCACTTAGGAGAGCCCTTAAGTGGGGTGACACATACAGTAGCAGACTTAGGAGATGCTGAAGCAATGAGAACATGGAAAGAAATATGGTCTGCTACTCACAAGAATAATTTAAAAGGCCCCATGAAGGTTATGAGGACCCAGATGTGGGTTGATTTAATATGGGCAGAAGCAGATGGCAGGAAATTCTATGGGAAGTCAAATGGATCTTACTGAGCTATGGCACCATCTGAAACCAGAGCAGCAGTTCCAGCCATTAAGACCAAAGAGGCAGAGGTCAGACAGAGGTACAAGTCCACCCTATGTGTTTGGAAGACTTCCTGCTGGAAAGCATGTAGATTGTAAGGTGAGAATCCTGGAGGGGTGAAGTGTGGGTATTTTGGGGTTCCTATGGCCAGGATCCTCACTGAACTAACCACTTGATGATGTAACTGGCCTGTTGCTAGGCTACTGCCTCCACACCGATAGGCAATAGGCTATTATCGTGCTATATAGAGAGCTTGGCCCAGTGCTCTGGGTGGAGACAGACGCTAGTGCTTGACCTACTGCCAGGAGAACAAGCTGGGTAGTTAACCCTTTCACCCCAAAGAAAAGTTCTATTGTCATTTCTTTGGTCACACTGAACCCATAGCAAAGTTGCCAGGGGCTGAAACTCATTGTCAAGACAGTGTAACTAGCTAGAATGTAAATTGCTTCCAGGATGAGACCACAAACTCAAAGTATGTGCCAGCTAAGTTGGGGTTGCAGTTTTCTTCCTTTAGTGTAGATGCAATGATGTAAAAATTCCTTAAAATCAGTGAATGTGTCATTTTTTTAATTGAACAAATAATACCTAAAATATATTCAGCACTTGAAATATGCCAGGAAATAGTCTACTTGTTTCATTGCTCTTATTTAACTTCCCAAATAATGTTTGGTGTGGATATTATTATTTATCCCATTTTCAGATAATTGCAACAAAAGTTTTTAGTAATTTATCCATTGTCACTCAGTTTAAGAGACTGAGCTGTGATATAAGAGCTTGTGAAGATAACTATTGCTGTATATGCTCTCTCATGTAGCTTCAGATACCATGCAGAATGCAGGGTGATGCTAATTGGCACGGATAGATTGAATGGTGGCCCTCCAAGAGATACATCTGTGTCTTAATTTTCCAAACCTGTGAATGTCACCTCATTTGAATGAAGGGTCTTCACAGATGTAATTAGTTAAGGATCTTGAGTTTGAGATCATCCTAGATTATCTGGGCATGCCCTAAATCCTGTGATAGTATCCACACAGAGAAGACAGACGGAGGCCTTAATGAACATGGAGGCAGAGATTGGAGTGATGTTGCCACAAGTCAAGGAATGCCAACAGCCACCAGAAGCTGGAAGAGGCAAGAAATAGATTCTTCCCTAGATCCTCCAGAGAATGCAACCGAGCTGACACCTGATTTGGGACTTCCAGCATCCAGAACTGTGAGAGAATAAATTTCTGTTGTTTTAAGCCACTGTACTTCAGCACAGAGAACATACAATATAGGAAATTAAAAAAAAAAAAGGAACCAAAGAAGCAGACTGAGAAGCAATGTGACATTTGCATCCATTATAATTAGAATTTTGCATAAAATGTTCCAGATTTCATTTCTCTAATTAATAAATATATCTACCTACCTCTGAGATACTCACGAGAGGCATTTTCAAGTTATTTTTAAGAACTGTCATTTGCTATTTTAAAGCAATAATTTTCTAAAAGATATACTTAAAATCTTCCAAATAAAAGCAAATGTAATAATAATTAACTGGGTGAAACCTCATATAACGATGTTATGCCTCAAGCAATTTGCTTTTAAACACCAAGGTAAAAGAGTTGGGGTTATCTATCATTCCTTTCAGCCGTTTTCACTGAATTCTTTTTGCTAAGATTTGAAATAAAAGAGTAGTATCTAGTGGCAGAAATCAGTGAATCTCTTTCACCTGACATTCAAGAGAAAAATCAGATTCTATTTTTTGCCTTTTAATATGCCTTGCAATTTTTTCTTGATAGCCAGACATGATAAACTAAGTCAAATTACTGCTGTAAAAGGATTTTAGTAGTGTGGTGGTGCAGTGTGAGGGAAGGGAGGCATTCTATAGTCCTGTGATAAGGTCTCGGGCCTTTAATGAGCCTGTGGTTCTGGATGGCAAACTTCACAAGTGTTTCTCATTCTCCCCCTCAACCCCCACCCTACCTTCACATAATGGTTAGGGCGTGCTGGAATTGGGCATTTTCTTTCTCCCAACTGAGTTAGGCTCTGATAAACCCCCACAGGTTAGGCTCTGGTTAATTACTTCGCTTGGAGTCAGGCCTTGTTAAGAACAGAACGCCTTGGCGTGTTTTATAATGGTTCCTTTTTCCCTTCCCGTGCCAGCAGCAGGAGGGGATTTTTCTCTGATATTTACTGTGAGACCCTGGTCAGGTTCCTGGTGGGAAAATTCAGAAAAGTGTGGGAGCCCCTGGATTTTTAACTCTCAGAATTACCTCTCTTGAGCCTCCAGCAGTTTGTTAGGGGCAGTTCAGATTTTCCTGTCCCAGCACTGCTTTCCACAGAGAAATTTCAGCTCGTTAATTTCTGCTCTGGTAAGTTGTGATTCTCTGAATCTGCCTGTCCATCTCCAATTTTGGGGGCAGTGGGTTGCCCTGTGGTCTCACTTCTCTTACAGATTTATGAAGAGTGATTTTTCCGTCTGTTTAGCTTTTTGCTTGTTATTAGGACAGAGCAGTGGCTTCTAATCTCCTTATATGCAGAACCTGAAGTCCCCCAAATGCAGTGTTGACATACAAATGTCTCATGTAACCACCAACACAGTGAAACTATGAAAGATTTTTACCACTGCAGAAAATTCCTTTGTGCCCCAATCCAGTCAATTCCAATGTCTGCAGGAATTGCTCTTCCTATTTGTATCATCATAAGTTAATTTCACCTATTTTTGATATTCACTTAATGGTTCTACAGTAATGTTTTGGGTTTGGTTTCTTTTGCTCATTATGATGTTTTGGAGAACCATCCAGGTTGTTCTACATGAGAGTTCATTATTTTTAAACAGTAGAAATATATTTAAAAATATATATTTACTGTATATCTATATATAATAAAAAATAGTACTTCATTGCAAGACTATACCACAGTGTATTTATTCTTTCTCATGTTAAAGATGATTGGTTGTTTCGTTGTTGTACAATTTTCAATTAATTTTCTATGTATGCCACAAACATTGTGGACATACGTCTTAATTTCTTTAGAATCAATACCTAGAAATGAAACTGCTAGGGCATAGGGTAGCTGCATGTTTAACTTTATGAATAAGAATCTGTAAATTGTCTTCCTAAATGATTAAGTCATTTTATACTCCTAGCAAAGTATGAAGACTCTGAGTATCATCGTATCTGAATCAATTCTTAGTGTTTTTAGTCCTTTTAATTTGTCATTCCAGTGTTTCTGAACTGGTACTCTTAATTTGGATATCCCTGGGTATTACCAATGTCGAGAAAGTACTTAAAATATTTATTGGTCATTTGTGCATCTTCTTTGGTAAACTTCCTATTTGTATCTCCTTCATCCATTTTTTATGGGGCAGTTATCTCAATTACTGACTTGCTAAAGTATATATTCTGAATATTATTTCATAGGTATACATATATACCCATACATATGTATATATGCACATATATATGTGTGTAAATATTCGTGTTTGGGCTTTCCTTTTCAATTCTTAAATATTGTCTTTTGATGAGCTGAAGTGTTTAATTTTGATAAAGTCCAGCTTATCTGCTACTTTTAACAATACATTTTGTGTTCTCACTAAAGTATCTTTGCCTACCCCAAAGCTTCAAAGATATACTTCTGTGTTTTTCCTAGATTTGTAGCTTTAGGTTTACTTTTTAGGTCTGTAATCCATTGTGAGATAATTTCAGTGTGTGGTGCAAGGTATGCATTGAAGTTCACTTTTTTCCACAAATTTATTCTGTTGTTTCACATCATCTGTTGGAAATACACTTCATTTTGGAAGTTTGGTTGAAAAACGTTGACCTGTGTAAGCCGAGTGTTATTACTTCACTTTCTATTTGTTCCACTGATATTTTTGTCGTATTTTATGCCAATATGACAGTGTCATGATGAGTACAACTTTTTAATAAGTATTGACATCTGATAATGCGAATCCTATAATCTTGTTCTTTTAAAGATTATTTTGCCTATCCTAGGACTTTTGCCCTTTCCACACCAATAGCCAATTTTTACCAAAAAACAACTGTAGAGATTTTGTCTGATCTTGCATTGGCTTGATAGGTCAATTTGGTTAGAGTTTGCAACATTTTTTAATAGTCTTAACCATAAAGTTTTGCATGTATTTTGTTGCATTTAGTTATTTTCTTCAGCTGATAAAGGCACTTAGTGTTGGAAGAATAGTGCTAGTAAAAAGGGACAAAACTGAAAAAATTCATCATTAATATATTTATCTATCTAATATATTTATCACTATTAATTTTGTGAAAATCATGTGAATCTCAGTGAAGAACCAAGGTCACAAACATGCATTGACTTCAGAAGTCATAACTAGCTTGATATATCTAATTCTATGAAAAGTTCCCGTTAGATAGTTTTGTACGCCAAAACAATGCCTTTATGTTGACTCTGAGATAACCGAGATAATATTTCCTGTTAAAATCATTTTCATAATTCACAAAGGCAGCCTCTCATTGAACAACCATAGTCTAAATTGTCACTGTTTGGATCAACCAAGGGTCTGCTCATTGAATCCCAGTCTGCCTATTGTCAGCTGAATTTAAATACTTTCATTTGTCACCCGTACGTTGGAAAGAAGATATTTCTAACTTCATATGGAGAGACTGGATGCAGAATCTCAGGGTGCTGAGGATAAATCATGCTTCCTCATGGACGCCCCCTTGTGCACTGCCTCCATTAATCAGAACCGTAAATGGTTTACTCATATGAATCTTTACCGCTGAATCTGATCGCAGTTCTAACTGACAATATTACTCACCATTTGAAAATTCGAAGTGCACCATAAACGTGAATTTTCAATTGCCACCGACAGCAGAATCATTATCTACTTTAACCTGCATCCGAACACTTAATATAGTTGGAGAAATGATACTAGACACATCCAAGTGATGATCTTTTAAAAGTCTTACTATGTAAACCTTTGGAAAGTTTTCAGAAGCTTTGGAAATTCAGCCAGTGGTAGAAATTGCCTTGATATCTTTTATGTTTCTTCTAAATTAAGAGTAGGAGTTTCTTGGCAGGCTCATCCCAGGCAAATGGTGTCATATCTCATCTCAACCGTTTATTCAACAAGAATTTATAGCTTACCTACTTCATTCCAGGCAATAAAAGTCATTTTCTCTCACATTGCTTAGGAGCTTGTGAGAAGAGACATAATCTAGTAAACTGCAAATTAAACAAAATGTTGTGGGTAGCATGAAGAAAATAGTTACAGGATTGAGTTCCTGAGAGAAGGTGGATTCCTTTACTACGTGGGCCAAGTATGCCTGCTGGGAGGCCCGAATGACGAGGAAGAGCTGACGTATTCAGGTGGGAGAAACTGGCATTCGGGCAGAAGAGAGAATGGTTATGAAGGTTCTGAACTTCAAAGAAGCTTGATCTTTTTTTTCTTCCAAGCACGGAACAATGGCTAGTGAGGCCTGAGTGCAGGGGTCGTGGGGATGTTGTACCAAATAGCATGGCAGAGACAGGCCAGGAATAAAATTATTTGGGTTTGTTGGCTAAGTTAAGGTTCCTGTGTTGTAGGAGGCATTGGAAGGTTTTCCGTGAAAAGCAAGGTTTCGGTTGACAAGACGAGTGAGTTTGAGAAATCCGGAAATTTAGATAGAATGACTTTTTAACTTAGGCTAGGCAATATTATGGTACAGTTAACCCAACTGTCAGTTTCCCCGGTCAAATGAAATTCCGGTCCTCATTTTTTTTGCTCAGGACCCAGGCAGACGGGGTCCCCTTTATCTGGACACACGGGTGGTCATGCAGAATGAAAAGAGAACTTGGTGAATCGTGTGCTGATGCCTAAGGTTTCTGTTCAGAAGTGACATGTCACTTCCACTCACAATTTTTTCATGAAAGCAGTCATATGATCAAACTTGAAGTTCTTGCAACAGAGAGATGTCATAATCCTTCACCAAAATACGAAAAGTTTTGTTGAGAAATATGGTCTAGCAAATAATACTTCATGTACCTGAAGTGCTTCAATAATGAATTGTACTGTAACACTTAAGACTGCATGTTAAGATTACATATTGAAAGGCCACATATTTTAGTTACTTTACCACAGTTGGACTTGGCCTTGGTCCTGCAACTAATAAAAATGGTTTATGTAAAAATGTAAGTATTTAGTTGGGATTATTATAGGCAATGTGGTTGTTTAAAAAACCTGTCACAAAAAATTCTTCAAAAATACTGAATTTCATAAAATGCCAAGAGCTTTCCTATTTTCTCCTTTCAACAGAAAGCATCTGGGTTTAAATATAGATCAGATTTGGGGAAAGGGGAAATAAAAGCTATGTTAATCTAGAAGGAAAAGAAAATGAGAGATAAAATATGGCAGAAAAATATAGATGTCTTCAATATCAGTCATTCCTCTTCTAATGCGGCATAGCTTCCAACTTGGGGTTAGGCACATGGCTACCCAGACTGGTGACCACATTTCTCCACTCCTTTCCAACTGAATGTGGATATATGGCAGAATTTTGGCTGGTGAAATATAACAGGAAGAGACTCATGGCAGCTTCCAGAAACTTTTCTTCAAAAAAAAAAGGAAAGAAAGAAAAAGCATTACCCCCTTTCTTCTTCTTTCTTTCTTCTTTAATCCTAATACCTTCCAAATAGGTACTTCATAAACCATGAAAGTAAGAGATACATGCTGGGAGTACTGGAGCAGTGAGCTGGAAATACCATGGCTCTTTGCACATATAGCCATAGATGACTTTCCTCTGAACCCATACTTAGGTGAGAACAAAATAAACCATTATCTTCTATTTGTGTTCAAAGAGAGTAAAGAAACAACCTGTTGTCAAAAGTATATATTACTGTTCACAGAAAAAATGGTGTCAAAAATCATACAACAAATGGTCTAAATCTTTAACTGTTTCCCTCTCTTGTGGATAAAGGAATATATTAAACGATTACAGGTCTTCTTAATTTCAACTGCTGAGATGAGCAGCCAATTTAAGATATTTTCATCTTGACGCAGAATTCAAATGAAATACTTTGTCATTTAAAACAGTAGTACTAATCATTGGCTTTCTTTTTGTAGATTATACATTTAAACATGAATGACGATTAGATAAAGCCCAAATTCACTACATAGTTGACAGACAGTTTAGAATCATGAATCAACAGCTTTACTTTTATTAATCTTATTAATCCATTAGGGCTAGAAAATAAATTACCCCTCCAAATCAACCAAAACCCAGCCAAGCAGCAAATGCCTTAAAATAATAACCTGTCTGGATGAGTATACATAGAAATATATTAAAAGTTAGCATTTTCATTTTAGTCACAGGTTGATATATTTTTATCTGCACAAATAGAATGAAATAATGGGGTTTGTGTGACGCAGGAAAGTCTCCTAACAAGATGTGACATTTTGTTAAAGGGAAAACTAAAAAGAAATTGAAAGATTATTTAAGGAGTGGCTAGATTTTGTTCTTTTTTTATTCTTACTTCCTTAATCCTTCCTTGAAGTTTAGTATAGCTAAAGCAACATTTTCAGTTTTCTTTTTCTACCTCTTAGGGCCACACACATTGAAATTTCAATAATACCTGGTTAGAATAGTTGTTATGAGCAGAGATTAGTTTATTTTAACTTTAACCAACTTATTATATCTGTTTTGGGATTTAAATAATAAACCTTGGCCCTCTTAAAAGTATAACTAATGTCCTGATGAAAATCGGTAAATGATTCTATGAATTACAGAGGAGTTAATTCTTTCCAGCTCTACACTGGTAGCTCCTGATTTTAAATAGCAAAAGGTAATTTCAGTATTCAAAGTTTAATTGCTGTGTTTTCTATTTCGGTCATCTCTGTCTCTCTTTTACACACACACACACAAAACATATTTTCAGAGTCTTCCCAAGTGTACATACTTTAATTGTACACTAAAACTTGATCAGAGGCAATCAAGTCGAGAAAGCAGAAACAGTATCTGGAGGAAATTTGGCCACTGGAAAGAGAAATACAACTGATTGTGAAAATTCACTTCCGTCTGGAGCGCCGGTAGAAGATGTTACAGGTGTCATTGTTTCTTATTCTCTAGTCTCCTGCTTTCCTCCCTTATCTTCTCTTTCACTTTGTTTTCCACTTCATTGTTCTCTTTCCTTTCTGAGATTTCTCTTCTTGCTACTTTTCTTCTTTTCCTTCACCTGCCCTTTCCTCCTCTTGCTTCTCCTTCTCCCTTCTGTCCTCCCTCACTCCCATCATCCTGCCTTTTTCCAACCCCCCCCCGATTTCTTCTTTCTTTATTTCTAAGAAGAGTATACCCTAAGAGTGGGACCATTTAATCAAAGACATGTTGGCTTCGATATTTTCTGGGAATTGAAAACATGATTCTGACAGCTTGCTTTGTTTTGTTTTTTCCCTTTTTCTCTTTTTTTTTCTTCCTTAGAAACAAAATGTTACCTGATAACTGCTGTAAAATGTTTTATAGGCAGAACACTAAGAGATGGAGTTTGGAAAATAAAAAGAAATAAGGATATAGGTTGTTCCAATACCCAAAGGCTTTCATAACATTTCCTACAGTATTATCATTACTGTGCTCCTAAATATGTATTTTGGCACAAAATTGTTGTACTTGAAGTTATTTATTTCATAAAGCTTGTCCCTGGTGTCTAAATGCATTTTTTTTCCCCTTTAGCTCCAGGAAACTGCTTTCTCTTCCCTACTTTTCTTCCTTGTAACTGTTACTGAATTTTAATAAATTTAACATTTTCTTACTAATACTCACATACTGTGTCTACTCTTCTCTACAAGCTAAAACAAATCTGTTGTAAAGAACAGAAAATCTCTAAATCCCACAACTCTTTTTAACAGATATTCCAGAAATGCTAGACTATGTTAAAACATGTTTAAAACTTTAAAAATTTTCTCTATCTAAATCATCGATATTAAATATGAAAGCAAAAACAGTGGTTCAGAGAGGGGAAGGGATCCACTTAAGATATAATTGCGTGTGTGCAGAAGTGCCATGACTGAACACAGATTTTGTGACTCCCTGCTGTTCATCATCATCCAGTTCTTCGCACTTCTCTGTAAATGACAACGTAATGTCTTCAGAGCAGAGTCCATGTCAGTCGACTAGATTGCTGGTGATTGTGGTGGGTTCAGTAGACTGGCTTGCTCAAGTTATGGGACAATATCCTCCTGGTATATTTTCCTTTAGCGTAGAACTAGCAAAACAAAACTGTGTCCCAAGCTTGTAGCAGAGATTTCATTTATAAGTTAGCTTCTGCCAATAAGAGTTAGTCAAATACTTGACTGTGGTGCTGAGTTAAGTAGGGAAACAGCCAGTAGTTCATGAGATTCATTTTTGCTAGTTGAGAATTTAAAGTAAGCTAGAGCTGACAGTTCTGACAGTAAGTTTCTGATCTTGTCAGCTCGGCTGCCCTGTTCCTGGAGCTCAGTCCTTTGAGAGTATTTTGATGATACCCAGATCACTGATTGTAATAAAAAAATCACTTTCCCTGGAAGCGCAGTTCAGTAATGTTATTCAAGGAGTCATTCCTAGAGGCAGAAGTTAGGGCATACTCTTTCACTTCTGCCAACAGCTTTGTGGGTAGCTTATTCTCTTTAAAGTAGTTCGAGACAATTGTGTCGTCAGCAACTGAGATCTCCTTGGCGATTTTGGGTACCAGAATTGGTTCTAAGTCGTGGATCTTCAAGGTTTGGGATCTGGAAAATCAAGACTTGTTATCTGACTTGGTTGTGTCCCAGTGAAGTAACGATCTAGTTACCACTGGAAGGTGGGACACTGATAGTCTGATGAGTGCCATGGCAAAAGCTGCTTAAACTATCACATGTAATTTGAAACAGAGTGACTAATGCATGGCTTTGGTAGACCTTGTGGCAACTGTTCATAGAACAAACATTTCTGGATGAGGTGTCTGCTCCTCAATGCACTGGAGTATTTGAGAAAGAGAGCAACAGATTTAGAGTTACCTTGGCTCAATGTGTGTCAAAGAATGAAACAATTCCAATGAGACTTCTTTTCAAGTATCTTTTTTGAAGCCCTATAGCTCATGTATCTAAAAGCAGATGTGTGATTTTGTTGATTCCTAAAGCACTAGGGAGATGAAGTCATAGCAATGCCTAGTCTGTTATATAAAGATTAAGGCATTGATTAGGAAACAGTAGGATGCTTCAAATTGGAAAGGTTTGGATAATTCTAAGGGCTCTAAACTCCAGAACACCCCTGTGTATCTCTAGTTCTAATGAAAACAGACTTTCTCCCCAGTATATGAAAATGACCTTGTTTTCTATGGAGATCCTGTTACAATCACAGAAGAGGTCATTATCTTGCAAGGACATATTCTTGCACCCTACCTTTCCCAGCACTCATTATCTACTGATGTGTCCCTATATGCAAATCCCTGCATGCCCCATGGGATTAATACAAAGTCAAACCCAGGAGGAAAAGGGTTACAATACCAACAGAGTTCCAAGACTTACTAATTTATATTAATAATCCTAGGAAATGTGTGTGTAAATTAACTTGTGGTGCTAGATAAGGAAGGGGAGAACATAATTTAGTTGGGACTGAATTTTAATAGATGTGTTCATCAATGACTGCGGGTTCAATTTGCAAAGTTGAGTGTCTAGAAGCTCTGTCATTTGTGTGGTTGTTCAAGAGCGTCCAGACTCAGTGCTGGTTTACAAAGAATAAGTTGAGACAAACCATTCTTAGATGAAATAGATATTAAAGGATTTAACAAATTAGATATGGGTGGGACAGTGGAATCATCAAGAGCTATTGGCCCAACCACTTCCTAATTAATCTTCCAAGAGACTATTCAGAGGTTTCTTTTACCAATGTATTAAGAATACATGATGAAGGGAAGCAGTTGCATCCTCAAAAATGGCTATAGTGTTAGCAGTAAAGGTTGTGTGTATCATCCTCTAATTTTAATGTAGATTAAGATAGTGGCAAGGGAGAAGCCAGACAACCATGTTTACGTGCCAGAGGAAAGGTGAAAAGGGTTGCCATTCAATGCAGCAGAACTGGAGAAGTAACTGGAATGTCCAGCTGATTGTGGAGTTGCTGGGACTTAAACAGGCCATCTTTTAAGGTCCTTTTTGATCCATATAACAACATGAACTCTAAATCTTGTGAATCTAGGCTTTATGGGAGTCTCAGTGATGGAGAGTCTTTGCCTCTCACCCAGTAGAGGACTTCAATCAGGTTATGAATCCCAAGCCCATCGAGGAGGGCAGATACATTTGAAGGAGGACCCTGAGTACACAGCATAAATCTTGTCACTGAAGACACCATGGTCTTGTTAAGAAAATGAACTTGAGAAAGGGAAACGTAGAATTCTCTGGGAGGATAATAGATACTGACTTTAGTTAACTTTTGTTCTTGGTGATTTAGAGTACTAATGGGAATCAATATAGTATACATTCTTGCTGGGATTTTGGTAATATGTAGTTTTAGCTAAAAATTATTTTTAAATTAGTATAGTGTTCTATGAAACTATTTTTTATTTCCTTACCTCCTGTGTATGCAGGCATGCAGGGATTTGGTGGTGTATTTTCTCCAAAATTGGTAAACTCATTATCTGGCTTCCAGGTGCCTGGGAATAGGCTGTGAAAGTAGGGCAAGTCCCTGGTTTAATACTTAGCAAGAAATTTAAACCAAATTTAACAATACATCCTTAAGGAAAATCAGATAATAACATCTCAAATACTTGAAAGATAAAAGGTTGATTTCTATTGCATCCATATTTTAATTGACTGTTTGCTAAAGACAGAACATGGCGAACAACAGTAATTTGTTGTAAGTTTGGATATTTCATTGCTTGGCACAGTTTCATATATGGTCTTTGTATTGGGACAAATCAAAATCTGTTACCCGGCATGTGGGAACAGGACTTCAGAATGTTTTTCTTGTCTATACCAAAACACCCCAAAATATTAGAAGCAGTTGACTTCCCCTGGCAGGGGCAGTAGTAATACTCCTTATTATCAACATATCAGCCCTTGATCTCGATTTCCCCTCTTTTGGTTTGCATGGATTTGGATTTTCTTTCCATCTCACACGATTTCCCTTCTGGTTCACTGCACTAATAGCATCATGATAACATACCGTTTTTAAGAGAAAAAAAGGACAATAGGGTGAAGTAATCTGTCACATAAGTCGTTGGAGAAGAGATTAAAATAAAAATATGAATATCTTTACTGGGACAGCTATCAGTTGATTAGTTAGGTCATTAAAAAGAATACATCTAAATTCATTTTATCAAGGAGAATTAATCTACATTAAGACAAAAGATTATATTCCCTTTTCATTTTAGATCATAAAGTATGTCCTAAGAAATGATTCTTTGAAATATCTGCATCCTATTTGTTTCTGAAAATTATCTTAATAAGCCATTTTCCCCTTTTCCAACTACATTTCTGAAATCTATCTTCCCACTCCTGTACATAAACTCTCTTACTAATGTGCCTATTAATTTCCAGCCACCAGATAATATCAAAATATTTTTAGGTACCAGAAATAACTATATTGTTTTTAATTAATTTCTTAAGCTACATTCACATGTAACATTTTCCAATTATTTTAGACTAAGTTCCTATATTTTATTTATAAAAATATGTAATAAAGGAAACACTCTTTGCCTTTATCCAAATATGCTCTTTTACTCTTTCCAGAATCTTTTCCCCTTTTTTGATGCCTCATCTTTTATGAATGAACCCCAAGTCAACTTTGCTAGGAAACTTTGCTTGGCTGCTCTAGGCAGAATAGTGTTCATGTTTAGTTTTTTATTTTTATTTTTTTGTTCTTCTTCTAAATCACCATAATTCTTTTGCTTGAACCTGCTACCTGGACTTTAAAATGTGACGGCAGGGACTTTATCATCTTTGGGTCCACTGGGTTTAGTGTTTAGCAAAGAAGATGCCACACTATGATTACTTAATAAGCTTAATTAAAAAAAGAATCCTTGGTAAGAAAGAAAAGAAAATCGTGATGTGAGCTATAGTATTTTCATTATGTAGTTGCTTAGCAAGCGCAACACTGAAAAAGTAAGAAAAAGAATAAACCATTTGTAAATTGCTTTTTTTTCCCTATGCCTGGGATTATTCATTATGAAGCATAAGGTTGACAACATGTGACATTTTTGTCATAGAATGAATACTATTTTGACACACTTCCACCCTCTTTTACCAACTGGTATCCGAATTCTATATAGAGATGTGACTTAAAGTGGTATTAAAAACTCACTGTGCTTTGAAAAAATATATGCTAAGTAGTATTCTGGTGGGATATAATTCTGGGAAAATCTAGTGTAAATGCTGGCTACATTTTCATTAGCCGTGATAAAGAATAAAAGAAACATTAAGTTGGACAGCAGATGTTTACTGATATTTAAGGGAGACCAAGTATGTGCATCATGTCTCTCAGCACAAGACAGAGACCTAGAGAACCTTATACTTTGTCCGTGCTGAAGCCGTTTGACTGAAAGGTCATAAAAGATATGGTTTGTCTTATAGCAGGCTGACAGAGTTACGAGGGGAGGCATCATTACTTCTCATGGTTTTCTTTAACAAAAATTCCTTACGGCTTGAGTTGTGAAGATGACGCGCTATGTGCCTCTGTGATGGCAGCTGGATGAGTGTCCTCTCAGTGCCTCTCGCTTGATTAGGTCGCATAGGCATCATGTTTTTGTGTTTTTTAGCCAATACATTCATATGGAGAGTTTGTTCCAATCAGTCAAGGGTCTCTGTTGTGACTTGTGTGAGTTTAACTTCACTACCTATAGTTCTACAATGGTATTTCTCTTTCTATAATAGTTTCATAAGGAACTGACTCTACTGATCTTAAGCTCGATACTCTGATCCAAATCTTAAGTACCAATGTCTTCACTATTTATAGCAATGATTTCCATTGGATTTCTCCATCTGTTGCTCCCTTAATTTCAATACATGGTGAATACCACCCTGGTTTGTTTGCTTGCATCATTTAATTATATGATTTCCCTGCTTAAGAAATTTAAATGTCTCCTATTTGCTGAGAGATGAATTTGAAACTTTTCATTATGTCTTTTCACTCTTGATCAACCTCAATTTCATCATATATTCATACTTTTCTGCAGTGCTCCTATATGCACATTAGAGCCCTTACATTCTCTGACCATTTTCTGTACATTCCAATCCCTGATCTTTATAGCATTTTTCCAATAGGAAAATTTCTTGATCATCCAAGACTTGGATAGACTGCCCCTTTTTTGATTTTCTATGTACCTGTTTGAACATTTACTTTTGGCAATAATCACATAATGAATTCTAGAAGCAGTTTTCTTTTTAATTGCATGTCCTAGCTCTCAATTGTATTTAAAAGAGACAGGTTTATTTTTATCACCACAATTTACAATATAATTTATACAATGTCAGCATTAATAAATATTAAGGGTTTTTATAAGCACCTCCTTTCCTTCCCTTTCATTAATTTTTCTAAAATTCTTCCTACCATCGTGCTAGATAAACAATTCCTGAAACAATATATAACATGGGAAATTCTAAACTAATTTATTGTAGATTAAGTCTTCATCCTTCAAATTAATGAAAGCCAGTGATACTAAGGTCTTAATAACTTTAACATCAGTTCCTCTAAAATATGTTCAGTCCATTGCCAGTAGGCGGGTTGTAATTCATTGCCTGCCAGTTCCAAATAGAATCTTCATTGCTTGTTCTGTGATAACGGGACATGACCCTGCAGATACTGCTCCTTTGCCAGCTGGCAAAATGCTATACTTGGTCCGTAGAAGGCACTGCAGGAAGAAGGGCTTTCCAGTGTGCTGCTGTAATGGACTTTTTCTATTTTTTGTTTTGAATATTTCTTCTTTCTCTACTTAATTTGGAAATCTCTATTGAATTATTTTCAAGTTTACTGATCTTTATTTTCCAACATTAATCTACTTTAATGCCCACATCTGTGTGCATATGTAAATTGTTTTTATAGAGAATACTTTTTTTAATTCTAGACTTTCCATTCACTTCATCCTTAGTGTTTTCATTTCTCTTCTGATATACATCACCTGGACTATTAGGTGTACTTTAAATTTTAAAATATATTTGTTATGATTGCTGCAAAGTCTGCTAATTCTAGTAAGTGCATTATCTTTGCTTATGCTTTAAAATACTATCTTTTCTCTTGATTACATATCAGTTTTCTGTTTTGTTTTGATTTTGTAATTTGGTAGAATGTTCTCAGCAATTTTACTTATATTCGTAACACTATATACAAAATAACAATAGATATTGAAGTACAATATTGCTTTACTTCATTGTTTATCAGACAGTGCAAGCTCTTTCCTCTATGGGGCATATTGGGTGAGCAAGTAAACATTGAGATCCCTTCTAAAGTTAAGTTAGATCTGAACCACGGATTTAATCAAAACCTCTGCCACTTCCATTTTCTTGGAAAAATATGTGATGTGTGAAGCCTTTTTTGGGAGGGAGCTGGAAAAAAGTCTAGGCTTGGGCGTTATTTGGGGAAGATACAATGTATGAATGAAATAATCAAAAGAGGGTTAAAAAAAAGAAAGACAAAACACATTCATCTTGTTAGAGGAATAGTTGGTAAAAGCAAAAGAGCAGGGCAATGGAATACAGAAAAGGGAGAGATACATTGTCTCCTGGTATATTGGTAAGGGCTCTTTAATAGGGAGCAGAACCAATAGGATGTTTATATCCCATTATCTATTGTGGGGCCTAGCAAACCCAAAATCTGTAGGGCTAGCTGGCAGGCTTGTCATTCGGGTAACAGTTGTAATATTGAGTTTTAAAGCTAGAAACTCAGGCAGGATTTCTATGTTGCAATCTGTAGGCAGAATTCTTTGGGAATCCACAGGTTTTGCTTTAAGGCCTTCAACTGATTGGATGAGGTCCACTCACACTGGGTGGCTAATCTTCTTTATTGAAAGCAAATTGACTGTAAATGTTAATCACATCCAAAAATTACCTTTACAGCAACATCTAGAGTAGTGTTTGACCAAACAGCTGGCCACCATAATCTAGTAAGTTGACATATAAAATTAACCATTATACCTGAGGAATCAAAGAAAATTTAACAGAGAAGACGGCAATTAGGAGGGCTCTTAAAAGGATGATTGAAACACGAGAGTAGAAGAATATAGGCTGGCATTTCATCCAACAGAAATGGCGAGATCAAAGTTCTGGCATCCACTAAAATTTCCAATTGTGTAGTGAAATTTCTTTGTGCTGAAACTTGCAATTCACTTCCATCCCTTTTCAAGTCCAGCTGTCCAGTTGATTGGAAAAAGAAAAGGCAAAATTATATATATATTAGAATGATGAAATCTTAAAAGCTGAAGATACATTGGCAATCATTTATTCCAAAATTTCACTTATTGCAGAATTTCTAAATTATCTGTCATCTGGAGACCTATTTTCCTCTTGATTATTTCTAGTTTGGACACTTAAATCTCTTATGGGGCTGATAATGTGAGATTTGTATATAATTCCTAGATCACTCTCTACATAGAATGACAGTGTTACAGTGGTTAGAGCAGAACTGTATAGTCAGTACTTCTTGACACTAATCCAGGTTCTGTCAGCTATTAGCAGTATGACCATGTGAGTATTATATAACCTTTCTGTGTCTCCAGTAATGTCATGTGTAACATGGGAACAGTAACACTGCCTACCTTCTAGGAATGTTCTTAGAAATACCTGAGATATAGTCTAGGTAAAGAGCTAGATCTTGCCTATATAATAATCTATATCAACTATTAATATTCTTATTGTATAACACTAATATTAATTATACAGCAATAATCCAAAAATAATAGAAAAATATTACATTGATGTAAAATGACATTCACCCAGTAGTGGGGTTAGAACAGGATTAGAACTAATCCCTCTTTCACCAGAAGAACCTTCTGATAATTGTTTCTCTTTCTACTCTAAACATTTTCAATTCATTCAACTGTTACTCATAAGGTAGTTCGCAGGACTTTATGATTCTAGTATTACTCCAGGGTAGACCACGTTTGCCAATGTCCTCTTTGGAATGTGCTGCCTAGAAATTAAAGTGATTCCAGATATGCCCTGATCAGAATGCAGTGTTCAAAAGCACTGTTTATTTCCCCAAGAAAACACTTTGCTTCTCTTTATGCTTTTTAAGCCTGCTTTGGCTTTTTAAAAAATGTTAAATTGATGGTTCTGTGAAATTTATGATCAGCTAAAACTGTCAGGTCTTTCATAATCTATTATTATATCAAGTTCCTTACTTTTATTTATCATTAGGTGCCATATAATTGATGTGTTCAAACCAGAAATAGGAGTTTTCTTTATTTGTGCAAAGTTACATGATATTTATTACTTATTAAATAAACCATTCATTAAAGGTTGCTGATTGTGTCTTTACCAATTCTGATTCTATTAACTTATTAAACTTTACTCCATGTGGTAGCAATCACAATTTGATAAGTGAAACTTCTACATCTTAATCTAAAACATTTTAAAACATTTCCATGAGCCCAGGATCAAGTTTAAGTCCTTTAGAACACTATGGAAGACACTGCCTAAGACCAATACTAATATGTATAATGGTGTTAGTATATTACATATACTAATATGTAATATTGGTTCCTCAGACCAATAGCAATACCTCTTTGGGTAAGGGTGATAAAACAGGTAATAATTTATCTAACTCAGCTGCAATCTATTTGCTTATCTCTCTTGAACAGAAAAATATCTGAAACACTTTTCCAAAGTCCCTGACAAATATTATTTCTAGAGAACCCAAAAGAAAGTTTTACATGGCTAATTCTTAGTAAACTTGTATGTATTACCCAATGATATCCACTAACTTCAGTGTACTCATAATCATTTGGTTGAATATGGAATGGGCTCATACAGCAGAAGGCAATATCAATGGCATTCCAGGGAATGAAACATTAATGTGTAATCAGAAGGAACTGGTAGCTACTCAAGAGAACACTTGCTTTCCCTTCTTTTTGAACCACAAGTAGACTCATTTTCCAGCCCCCTTTACATATATATGGAGCTGCAGGATTGAGTTGTAAACAATGGAATTTGTGTGGAAGTGATGTCTGCTCACCAAAGACCAAGACTTAAGAAACAGATGAGTCATTTCCATGCTCTCTCACTCTGCCTACTCTAGATGTAGATAATTATAATGTTCCAAGGAATGGTAGAGCTTTAAGATGAATGGATTCTATTTTCTGAATCAGAACTAGCTAAATGCAGCCATCAATTCAGAAATACCTTTAAAAGGTTGTGTGAAGGAGAAATAAATTTATTCTTTAAATATTTTTGGGTTTATTTGATGTAGCAGTTAAGCCAACCAAATTAATGTAGCCCGAATTTGCTCTTTAATTACCATACAAAAAGATTTTTAGCTCATACTTCAAGAGCTTTGATAATGGTGGTTGGGGAAGCCCTCAACTAATGTGTTTAGCTAATGCAGAGCTCTGATAGTAAGAAAATTTCTTTGTTTCGCTGAAATGTGTTTCTGAAGAGGCTCTATAAAATTGTCCTTTTTTAAAAGAATGACAGTTTAAATCTTTGCACAAGGAATTAGTCTACTGTCTGCTTCCTAAATAATGTTCTGGTTTCTCATCTATTCTGACAAAAGTAGAATAGCTCCATCTTCTCAACCAACAATCCAGGAAGACTGGTTTTTATAGTACACAATTACCAAGTTTCAGGTATGGCAATTGTGATTCTGTATCTGTATGAAGTTATAGCCCACTCAAAATAATGAACACATTCTCTAGAATTCTATGAAGCAGTAAAAATCATGTACCAAACATTTTCTGGTGTTTGAATCAGAATTCATCTGATTCCCCTCCACCCAACTGACCCTGACCCAAACTGATAAACCACATTCTGGATTTCTTTATTCAAAGTAAAAAAAAAAAACAACAAAAAACACCCCTATCAAAATAAGCATGCCCACTCTCACAACTTTTATTCAAAATAATATTGGAAGTCTTAGCCAGATTGATTAATCAAGAAAAAAAAAGTCATCCGTGTTGGAAAGGAAGAAGTGTAACTGTCATTATTTGCAGATGAGATGATACAGGAAACCCTAAAGTTTTCACAAAAAAAATTAGAACAAATTAATTCAGTAAAGTTGCAGGATATAGAATACACATAAATCTGTTCATACCTTACACTAATAACAAGCCATCAGAAAGAGAAATGAAGAAAACCCATTTATAATTGTGTCAAAAAGAATAAAATGCATAGAAATGAATTTAAAGAGATGAAAGACATGTACACCGAAAACTATAAGACAATAATGAAAGAAATTGAAGATGACACAATTAAATGAAAAGATATACCATGCTCATGGATTGGAAATATTAATATTTTTAAAATGTCCATACTACCCAAACAATGCTTATAATAATATCAATAGCATTTTTCACAGAACTTGAACAAACAATGACTCTTAATAAAAAGACAAGAAACAAATGTTGGCAAGGATGAAGAATTAAGAGAACCCTTATACACTGTTGGTGGGAATGTAAATTGGTACAGCCACTATGGAAAACTGTATGGAGGTTCCTTAAAAAATTAAAAATATTTATCCAAAGAAAAGGAAAACACTATTTTGAAAAGACTTATGCACCTTATGTTCAAGGCAGCATTATTTACAGTAGCCAATATATGGACAGCTTAAGTATCCATAGATAGATGAATGGATAAAGATGCAGTATATATAAACAATGGAATATTACTTAGCCATAAAAAGAATGAAATCTTGCCATTGCAACAATATGGATGGGCCTAGAAGGTATTATACTAAGTAAAATAAGACACAGAAAGACCACTATCAAATGATTTTACTTATATGTGGAATCTAAAAAGCAAAATGAACAAACAAAACACAGAAACAAACTCAGACGCAGAGAACAAACTGATGGGTGAGGGGTGGAGAGATGGATGAAGCTGAAGCGGATTAAGAGGTATAATCTTACAATTATAAAATAAATAAGATATGGGGATATAATGTGAAGCATAGGGAATATAGTCAATAATACTGTAAAAACTTTGGTGACAGATGGTAACTAGACTCATAATCATTTCATTTAATAATGTATAAAAGTATCAAGTCACCCTGTTGTATGCCTGAAACTAAAATAATATTGTATATCAATTATACTTTAATAAAAAAATTAAAAATAACCTTTTATCCATTATGTCTCTGCATAGAGCATCTCAAACTTTATAACTGTTAAGTAGAAGGATCCTATTCCAAATTACTCTGCTAGGGAAGAGGTCTCTGAGAAAGGGAATACTTATTATTTGATGGCCTAACCTTTTAACTGAATGAACAAGTCATTAAACATACCTTCATTGGTCCATTAAAACAAGCCCGAAACACTGTTAGGTTTTCTGAGAAGTAATGCAAAAATTTTGCGCTGTGGCATTGTTCCTAAGACCATTCTCACACAGTTCCTTGACTTTCTGTCCCTGGATTATTGGCCTTTATTACCTGATATTTGTGATGTTCAGGAGTCCACAAGATCACCCCCACTTCTAAAACCAATTGCAAGTTTTGGTGTCCCCAGGATTACCCTCAGTTTTGATGAATCATTAAAAATACTCAAAAAACTTCCTGAAAGCTATTATACTCATGACTGTGATTTATTATAGTGAAAATGTACAGATTTAAATTGGCAGAGGGAAGAGATGCATGAGGCAGGGTCCAAGCACGATCGTTTAGCTGTCTTCTCCTAGTGGAGTTGTAGACAGTGCTAACTTCTCCCAGAAACTATGACAATGTGCATGGAGTGCTGACACCTAGGGGAGCTTACCTCACTCTTGGGGTCCATAATTTTATTGGGTTTTGGTCACATAGTATGACTGACTGCCCAGGTGGTTGGCCTTAGTCTCCAGTAGCTCTGGAAGTTGAGCTGATACTGAATGGCCCAAAACCCCCACCATAAATCACAATGGTAATATAGACTATTGGTAAAATCAGATATTCCTGAATGGCCCAAGGCCCCAAGGTAAACCGAGACATTCTTACGCAGCAAGACATCCCAAAGCCACAGAAATCACCTCCTAGAAGCTGAGGGCAAAGGCAATAACCCTCTTTAGGTAAAATTAATCCCCTGTTTTTTTAGGCACAATGCTCTATGCTGGGCTACTCCTGATGAGGTTTAATAACAGCACATATGAAAAATTATAGAAGTCTGTTGAATCATCGATTCAACAGAGAACTACTGAATACTTATTATGTGCCAATCTCTCTTCTACACCTCACTGTGAACTTTAGCTTCATGTTTTTTTCTTGTTTGTTTTTTCTCTTGAGCTTAAAGTTTTCCACTGATTTAAGTGAGAAAACCCTTCTCACGATCCTACTAGAAGGAAGGGCGTCCTAGCGGGCAGTGCCTCCCTCACGGAATTCTGTTGGCATTGACTTGCCTGGCACATAACTGACACTTTATACCTGACCACCAGTGCAATCTAGCCTAATGTTCTCTGTCTTATTTTCAACTTCTTTCCATCTCCTCAACCTCACTCAATCTAGTTTCCACCACATTTGCTTCCCAGTATTCTTCAGACAGCATTGCATTAGGGATTTCGTACTAGCTATTCCTTCTTTTTGAAGTTTTATTCCACAGGCATGTGATTCTCTTTCTCAAATCCTTCATGTCTTTACCCAGGAGTCATCTCCTGCAGGAAGACTTTAAGAAATTGTAAACCTCTTCCCAAAAATTTCCATCCCCTTTCCCTGGCTTCATTTTTTTCCCTTAACATATAATTCAACTTTTAACATATTTTAATAATTATGATTGTTAACTCCTCTCCACTTTAGAAGTAGACATAAAACATCAGAAATTTTTGTCTGTTTTGCTCACCATTTTATTCTGAATGCTTAGAATGGAACTTGATGGAAAATAAATATTCAATAGATATTTATTAAGTGAATAAATGAACCTTGATGTATTTTCTTATAAAATGGGCTATTACTAAACAATATTTTTCTTTTTGTTATGTTGGATGAGTTAAATGTGTGTCCTAAAGTACATGACTTTTCATTTAGCCACATATTTGAAAGTTTAAGTTGAACTTGGTCAAACTCATCCAGGATTTGAAGTCAGCAAGATGTAGATTTGAATAAGTTTTTCCATTACCAGCTGAATGACCCAGTACAGTTTAATAATTCCCTCTAACACTCAATCTTCTCTACTTTCAATATATATAATATCTATCTCACAGATATGTTGTGAAAGTTGTCACATATTTTCTTTATAAATTTGTTTCCTTTTTTTCTCTTTCCACTGGCCTATTTTTAGACTGATTTCATCCTTTAATTACACCTACAACACCTCAGCTATATGTGCTCAAAAATCCTGGAGTCTTGCTTTCAATCCCTCTCTCCAGATCATTACTACAAATTCTTAACTTGATACAATTGGAATGTTGAATAGAAAATATTATGAATGTATTCTTAATGAATCTACTTGGCTTCTTGTAGTCAGCTGTTCCTTTTCAAGATAGAAATCTATGTCCTATCAGGAGTCTTTTTCCCTTTCAGAAAAAATATAATCAAATTTGCCTATTTCCAGTGTTTTGATATTCCTTCATTTTCTCATGATTATTCAGACATTTGTGATTGTCAATCAATTCCATTAGTTTCTTTTAGTTTCCTGGGGTGGCATTTTTCTGAGGCAGGAGGATCTCAGAGAGAGCAGTGAGGTACATTCTTTTAATCAGTTTCTTAGTTTTCATTTTCTTCTTACAAATGTTTTCTGTGTATGTTTTAGTTTGAAAGTTCTCTTCCTTTATGGAGGGCACAGGAACAATAAGGCAGCATTTATTTTTGCAATGTTAACAGCTTTGCACCACCAACCCCAGGCAGTGAGCCTAGCTAGCCTCGTTGTTAACTTTGTTCTGCATGTATTTAACAAAAGTAATCTTTGGGCTTTAAAAAATTATTATAAGCCTCAGCTGATATTCTTACAATTTTGTGATACTCTCTAATCTTCTTCATATTGGTTTTGTGAGTTATTGTTATTTCCATCTTAATATAGTATATCCTTCCAGCATTTAATTTCCACAAAGCTCAGTGCAACTAAAATAATTTTTAAGGTGCATCCTATTTTTCTTCCTCCAATATAATTGTACAGCCAGAAATACTTTATCAGAGAGTATTCTGCACTGCTTGAATCATTGTCTGCTTCTGAGACATGAATTAGTACATTCCTATACCTGAACTTTTAAGTCTGTCTTCCAAAAGGCTAGGATACATTAATCAATATGCTCAGTCTTCAATTTCATGGCTATCAAAATTCTATGATGACAAAATTGCTTTCTCCCCAGGTTGCCATCATTTCTTCCTTACCAACTAATTCCTTGTTTTTCACTGGTATGAAGTCCTGAGAAATGAAGCAGTGAATAATTCAGTAACTTCTTTTTCCCATAAAGACCTTTTCTCCTTATTTCCCCATTGAAATGCATTGCTTTCAATACTTTATTTCCAAACTAAAATAGTAGGCTATGTGTTCTTATTCTTAAATATTCAATTACTTCTAAGCATTTTAAAATACTAAAAATAAACCAAGGGCCTCCGTAACTGTTTTTAGAAGTCCCTGGTTGTAATGTCAGGTTGGACGTATTTCCAATGCTTGGGAAAACAAAACTTTCAACAAAATGGGAATTTTCAGTAGATATGTGGAGAAATGGAGCGTCCTAATAACTAGGTTTGCCTCTGTATCTGTTTTGTAATCTGTATTAGGAAAGTATTACTGGTACATGCTTGATTGCTGAATTTGTTACTATATTTCTGGAATAGTAACTCTCTGTTTCTCTGGAATCTTTCTTAAACTTTGAACTAACCATGGTAAATAATGTGGTGATGGATGACATAATTAGATTGCCTTCACTTAGAACCAAACCACTCTTCCTCAGATTTCACTCTTCTAAGATTTCATTTCAAGTGTATATAGTCTTCATATATTTTCCTTCACTTACTACTGGATCTATTTATTTCAAATGAAGAGAACTAGAAATGCATTTTTATTAACTGTAACATTCATGCTACTCATATTCATATGTCCATAAAACAAACATTTTATGTTTAAGTGAAAATCATTTGACTTTATTTTTTACTGACATGGATTTGTTATGAAAAATGTTTGGAAGTCACTGATTTGGCTATTGCTATATTGGTGCTGTTTCACAAGGGGTGTGCAAAGAAAAGTGTTCCTAGTCAATATTAATCAGACAGTCCTCGATCTCCTCTCTTCTCTTTGTACTGTAATTATAATAATTTTGCTGTCCTGTCTTATTAATTAAGCACATGCCTGCCTTTGTACTTCATTGGGATTTCAGCAAATTGAAGCAGTGGAACACTCCTTTCTTGAAAACCACTCTTCCCTTGGCTTTGGTGTTATCATACTTCTGTGATTTTCATTCTGTTTTCATAGCCCCTGTCTCTTCCTCTCACACGTGCCCGTTCTGTTCTGTTTCCCCAGGACTTGCACTGGGCTTGCTGTGCTTCTCACTCCAGTTTTCTTTCTTGGCAGATTCTTAAGCACCAATAGGGTTTCCAGTATCATGTAAATACTGTTGAACCTCAGATCATCTTTCTTATAAAATTTCTTTTCCTCCTTTTCTCCCTAGCTCAGTGAGTTAAACCATCACCAACTGTTCAATCCTTACAACCCCTAACCTCCTTGCTCTCAATGAATTCTATGCTCAGTTAGCCATAAATTATTATAGATTCCACACCCATAAGTTCTCTTGCATTCATTTTCTTCTCTAATTTCTAAGTGCCATTACACCAACTCAGAATCCATCTGTTTTTACCTGGATCACTGTAATAACTTCCTAGTGTGTTTCATCCCCACCCTGTCATGTGGAGCAGATTTGTGGTTTCCAATTTCAACTAGGCCCTCGAAATCATTTGGCAGTCCTTTTACTTGTCATTCAAATGAATCTTGGTTTCATGGCCCTGACCTATGTCCTGCATAAGCTCCGGCCCTCCCAGGATCTAGTAATGACTTTGGAAAGTCTAAATGTGATGCTTTGCAAGTAACCATATGGGAATTTATAAGTTTCTGTTTCCATGCTAAATTGTCCCTGATTGTGCTGTTTGCTTATATCTGCTTCTGTAGAGCAACTTTAAGTCTCACGGTTGTTCCATGTTAAAACACCAATATTCCTGCCAAGGAAGCTGTTTCTAGATAATCTGAGGACTTCCTATGTTTGGGACACTGGAAAGATTTGGCTTTGTACAGAGGCATGGTGAATGCTACACTCCAACACCTCCACTCCAAAGCATAACATCCAAAGTCTCTTTACTAGAATTTGAAAGTTTCTGATCGTCACCTCTTCATCCTAAGTGCCCTCACTCAATCAAGCTGCCGCAAATGAAGCAGACCTCTATCAATGTCCCTAGATAGGTTTTAAAAAATTCTTTCCAATCTTTCTTTAGCTAAAATCTCTTATCTGCTTAACAGATATAAAGTAGGACACTGTTTTCATTTTAATGGAATCCAGTAGATGCTAAGATATGTAGAGGGGGATGAAAGGAAGAAGCATAGTGTATACTATGCAAAAGAGCAAAAATTCTTGCTGCCATTGACTGAATTCATATTCCTGTAGACTTCCACTGGCACGCTTTCCAAACACAGAACATTCTAATCTACACCTATGTATCCTTTTTTGGTGTTCATTCACCATTCTCCGTACTGTAAGTTGATACTATTGCTTCCAACTTCGTAGAGAAAAAACTAGTTCGTTGATTCATTTATTTGTTCCTTCAACAAGCATTCACTGGAATCCTGAAATATGCTAGTGCTGTGCTAGATACTGTGGCTATAAATATAAGGCATACCTTTTTCTCCAAGCTTACCTGCAATAGGAGAAACATTAGTAAAGTAAGTAAAAGTGTTATCATTGCTGTGGTGAAAATCCATGTAGAATATGGGGTTTCATAGTGAATGGAGAGGAAATGGATGGAAACCAAAGGCTTCAGAAGGGAACTGAAGTTTCAGAAATCTGTATTATTTAATTACATAAATAGTGGATATTATCCAACAAATATAAGATTATTTTAAGAATTAAAGGTTATAAAGCATATAGAGTCAGTTGATAACATTTAAAACCTTAAATATATGGTTTTATAAGCATATGTATGTGCATGTTTTTGTGAGCATGTGTGTGAAGCAGAAAAGGGGATGGAGGGGGAGGGGGAAATCTTGTAAAAAGGAAGAAATAGCTTTTGTCTTTGTGTTCTTATTCTAACCACATTGTTGATGAATCCTATCAATTATATAAATATTATGTAGTTTGACCTAAAATTTTCTGGTGTACTCTTTCAAACTTTCTATGTTTTCATTTTTTAAATTTTATTTAAATTTTTATAGCGTACACACTTAGGAAAAAGCACTATGATAAAACTATGAGAAGAATAAAGGTATCCAAATGAACAAGCTTGATTTTAGCATTCAAAGTGACTTATAGTACAAAGGAAAGGAAAAAACAATAGTTACGTGGGAAACAGCAATCCAGGTTTTCTAAAATTCTAGCATTGTTGTTACTGTAAAAATCCCCTTTTAAATCCTATCTTAGTAGAGTAGTGAAAGGAAGGTAGTTCTTCTCTGCCTTGGGAGAATATGGCAGCTGGGGTGTGGGGCCATGAAACCCACTATAGTGGTGCGGTCATAGCAGAGCGTCTTGTTAAAGATTCTTTATTCACCCTGGAATGTACATGATGAATAGAAGTTTAGAGAAATATCATCTCACGTGTTTATAAGCAACAGAAAAAAAAAATCTTACTTGCAAAGGTTGTCAAGGTCGATGTGAATGTCCTAACCTCTGAACGGAGAGAAAATCTTAGATTTTTGGTTGTTGTTCTTTGGTTGTTGGCCAGTTCTGCCTTAAAATCATATAACTATAAGCATCTAATATATAGCATTGTGATAATTGGATTTATAATGAATACATTATTGATCATCATCCCTATTTCTGGCACACAATTCCTAAAACCTTGCAATTTCCTAAGTGATTAGAACCGTGAAAGGCCTTCCGTTACGTTAATGTGGTGGCTTTGGAATGGGTCTAAGGGTGGCTGCCTGGGGAGCCAAGCACATGATTAGAGGGTTGGAATTTCAGTCCCATTCCAGACTTCCAGAGAAGGGAGAGGGACTATAGGTTAAATCAGTTGCCAATAGACAACTGTTTAATTAATTATGCCTCTGTAATGAAGCCTCCATAAAAATCCAAAAAAGCAGAGTTCAGAGAATTTTGAATCCGTGATCACAGGGAAACAGGAGAGTGGTGCCCTCCGAGAGAACATGGTAGCTCTGCACCCTTTCCTCTCACTTTGCCCTGTGCATCCCTTCCATCGGGCTGTTGTCCCGTTATATCCTTTTTTAATAAACCAGTGATCTAGTAAGCAAAATGCCTCTGAGTTCTGTGAGCAGTTTTACCAAATTAATCAAACTATAGGAGGGGATCTTGGGAGCCTTTGATTTATGGCTAGGAGGTCGGAAGTACAGGCAACCACTTAGGTTTGTGACTGGTCAGCATCTGAAATGTCTGTGTATTGGGGAACAGTTTTGTAGCACTGAGCCCTTAATCTTGGGGTCTGATACTACCTCATGGTAGACAGTATCATACTTGAGTTGAATTCTTGGGCACCCTGTTTGATTTCCAAGAATTGCTTGTAGTGTTTGGGGAAGCCCATCTGCCACACAATTAGAATTGGATCTGGGAACCCAAAAAGAAGCTTTCATTATATTTTTACTTAAAGGTATAATATTTTGGTTAATAAACCAGAATTATAAGGATTAAAGGAGTACAGTGATTCAATAAAGAATTTGGGGCTTATGTGAATGTGGGAAGAGGAGGTGGGGTGCGGGAGTTAGTGGATGGAGGAATGATGATAAAGGTCAGGATGGTCAAAAACCCACCAATGACATCATCCTGAAGCACTGGGTAAGAGGACTCTGAAGTCGTTTGGGAAACTGCTACAATTTCTGGAAAAGATCCTGTGATCTTCTCAGTCTTTAACAGAGAGACAGGAGATTAGGGAGAGGTGTGAGAAGCCCCAGTGAGTGTCATCATGGCCTGAGAGAATTACAGCTTCTCCTCCCCAGTGTGCATGAGTGAGTTCCTCTTATGGTTAAACGCTAACCTAGAAACATACAGGTAATGCTATCCCGGGAAAGGTAGTTTCTGGCTTTTCTGCAGTGTAGAGGAGTCCTTGGGAGTGGGTGCCAGTGTGCAAAGTGGACAAGTAATGATCCAAGAAGTGTGAATCAGGTAAGCCGGACATGCTCTTTGCTACTTGCTGTTTTCTATTTACACATACGTGTGTGTTTACACAAACATGTATATATATGTATATATACTAGTCAAAATGCATTATTTTTAATACTTTCAGTATCCCTTGTAGTAGAGCAGTGATACTTTTCTTATAAAAATTCTGCCTTTGGGTATCAGTGTTTTTCAGCTTTGACAAAAATTGATTCAGACAAAATATTCTGAATATTTTGAAATCATGTAGCTCATGAAGAATAGTATGTCTTCTTCATCCTGTAAAATGTCAAATACACATAAGCATAATACAGTGAATAGCATTCATTACACTGAAAATTTTACTTATCTAACAAAGAAAGGTTTTTTTATTATCTTGACACATTTAAGTATATCAACTTCTTATTTGGTTAAGTTGATAATGATGAAACTATATTGATTCTGCTTATCATTAAATATATTATGGTAAGAATATTTGTGTATATTTGTTCACCTATAAAATCAAATTAAAGTGCCATTTCCATTGCTGAAAACTTTTTCCTTAGCATAAATATGTGTGTGTATGTGTATATGTATTAGATATGTCTGTACATAGACACGGATAGTATATGTAGGTATGTGTGTATAATTATATTCTTTTATGTAAAGCTGATACTTTTGGTCAAACTGCTAGCTAATTATAGAAATCAATTTTTTTTAGAGTAGTTCAACTTCTTTTGTCAACACTATTATTATCTGTAATCCTGAGTCAAGTCCAATTCTCCAAACTACTCAAAATGCATCATTTTTAATACTTTCAATATTCCCAGAAGTAGAGCTTCTGGTACTTTTCTTATAAAAACTCTGCCTTTTGGGCATCAATGTTTTTCAACTTTAAATATGACAAAATTGATTTTGTTGCAGCAGCCTAGTTTTTTGCGTAGACCTACGTTAAGATACTTTTTAAAATTAAATGTCAAATCCAGCTTGGCGCTGAAAACACAGCACATGCTGGGGTTGGAGGAAAAGCTGCGAGGTTGTCTCTCCTGTCAGACTGCCAGCTGCCTCATAGTGGGTAGTTCAGGCCTTGGGGTTGCAACTGGACGGAACTCTGTGTCACATGGCTCAGTACTGTCTGATGCTGGGGGAAGTGTGAGGCAACCTTTTTGTCTTTGAGAGGTTGTATTTTATACTTATTATTATTTAAAGTTATTTTAGGTACTTTGCTTGCAGATGTACCAAAAATCAGAAATCCACTTCAGAGTTAGGTGTGAAAAGGAGAGTTGAAATGCTTCTAAGTTCTAATTCTTATAAATCTTAGTGTCTGGTACTGTAGTTGGAATGGAAGACTTTTATTCAATTTGTTATGGCAATATTTTATATTACCTACTTCTTACATTTTGGAAATTTCAAGCCAGAATGTAACTGGTAGCCAAGTACAAAGATTTGGAGAACTGGACTTTTGTCTCAGTTCTTCAAGACAACTCATTCCCAGTGGTCATGTTTGTGTGTGTGTGTGTGTGTGTGTGTGTGTGTGTGTGTGTGTTTGTGCAATCCTCTACTAAATTAAAAATCAGAAACAATTATCCAGATAATTAAACCTTGTATTCCCCCCCAGATAAACCAAAAAAGAGGAAACATCATTGGCATTTTCCCTACTTGGACTCCAAAACAGAACAGACACTGCTTCAATTATATGGACGGCCTGGAAAAGCAGAATTTGATGTGAAAAGGAGCCAAATAAAGGCGCAAAGGGGGATCCGCTCCTCGAGGCAGGGTCCAGCCACAGACTTGAAGGCATCTCCGGTAGTCGTGCAAGTGTCCAGGGGCAGCATCACAGTCCCAATTTTGACTTAAAATCCGTTTTTTTTTCTTTGTCAGTTAACATAGCTGCACCAGGTTTTGTTGTTATTGTTAGAATTTGCTTTATTTTTCCCTTCCTGTGCTTTCAATCTTTCGTGTTCTTATGCATCTCTTCTAAAGAGTGTACAACTGGATTTTAAAAACCCAGTTTTTTCAATTTTAAAAATCCAGTCTGATATTCGATTTTTATTGGAGCATTTGGTCCATTTATGTGTAATATAGTTACTAATATATTTGCATAATTATGTATTATCTAATTTGAGTTTGCATTTGTTTTACTTGTTCTGTATTTTCTGCCCTCCCTCCACTTTCTCTGGGATTGATTACTTTTGCTCTTTCCATCGTTTCCCCTTCTCCTTTAGAAGGTATTATGTGCTCTAGATTGCTCTAGAAATTACAATGCAAATATTAAACTTAAACTCTAAAGTGAATGAATACCTTTATCTTTCTCTCAGAAAATACAAGAATCAGACCCATTCATCATTTTATGCAAATGTCACGTAATTAAAATTTTTACCCTGGAATATACTACTCATAATTTTATAGTCACTATTTAGATTTTCTCACACTTTTATTTCTTCTTTGCACTTTTCATTTCTTCCTTCCTAACAGATATTTTATCTTAAGACTACTTTGCTTTAAATTAAATATAGATTTAGAATTTCCTTAACAAGGATCTGCTGGTGGCAAATGGCTTGTTTTTATGTGTCTAGAGAAGGTCTTCATGCAGGCAACCAATAATATTTATCTAAAAGACTTTGTTTATCCTGCTCATAATATTTATAGGGATCACAGCAAGAGATGAAATGGAAGCCTCTGGTGGGTAGTATAGCCCTATTCCCTTCCCATCTCCAGTTTTGTCCCTTACCATGGAAATTCTTAGGTGTGCATACCCTAGCCTGAATGTGCAAGTTCTGTTCCTATAAACAATCTCTTACAAAGCCCAGGGTAAGGCTCCTGAGTACTCCAGTATAAGGTTAGGACTATTTATTGTGTGGTGATTCATTGTTGAAAAATATTTTCACAATATGGAGTTCCAGTTTAATAAGTTCTATTCTTCAAGCTTCAGGATTCCATCCTTGCTGTCTAGAAGTCAGCTCTCAGCCTGATGTTACTATTTGAAGGCAATGTGGTCTTCTCATCTGATAACTAAGACCTTCTATTTGTCTTTGGCCTTCTGAAGTTTCACAATGATATGTCTAGTATAGATTTCCTTTTATTTTTTTTGTTTGCAATTTATTGAGCTTGTTGCATCTGAGGGTTAGTGACATTAATTAGTACTGCTCTATTCTCAGCAGTTATTTCTTTAAATGTTGCCTTTAACCCATTCGTTTATTCAACCTTATGTATTTATTGTTTACATTGTGTCAAGGACTTCACTGAGCACTGGGATATAGGTCTGACCAAAACAGCCAGGAAGATCCTTGTCCTAGCATCTCTTGAATTTTACTAAAGAAAGAAGACCAGTGAACATACAAAAAAGCAAAATTGATAGCACCTAAAGGTGATGAGCTATGAAGAAAAATAAAGCAGGAAAGAGAGCAGAGAGAATGTCAGCGGTGTATTTGCTTTCTAACTAGTGTGTTCAGAGATAGCCTCAAGGAGAAGGTGATATTTGAGTGAAATACATGGAGGAGGGAAGAAAGTAAGCTTTTCACATATTTGTGAAGAGAGAATCTCAGGAAGAGGGATTCACAAGTGTTAACAGTCCTGATGTGGGAAGAAATCTATTATGTTTATCAGGGTAGTATTTGTATTTCTTCAGTCCTTTCAGGAATAGCAAATTAAAATCCTTAAATGTAGAAGAAAATAACATTGTTCATTTTCAATGAACAGGTACATTAAACACAACATTCCTATTGTAATAGATAAGTGCTACAAATACTGATACATACGCTACAGCGTACACACATATGATTATATCCTTTTTGTATGAATGAAACTGAATTGCTTCTTAATAACTAGTGGTTTAACTATAAGAACACAGAGTGATTTATTTTTCAATGATTATATTTCTATTATTTGGTCTAGTCTTAAAATATTGGAAGTTTCATCCCATCAAACACACTGAACATTCAATTAACACAAAAAACTATTTTAGTGGTGAATTTTGGGAATGAGTTTTTTCCTTTGGAAAGAAATGCATATTCTTTTAGAAAATTGGTTTCCATTTTTCATTTAAATGTAATGCTAAGTTAACTTAGAAGCTATATAGAATCTGCATCAGGATCTTGCAAGGCTGTGCACAAATATGTGTTCCTTTGGCTTCATTGTCTTTGACGGAGTTCGTGCTAATTAAAATCCTGTTAAATACTTTAAAAGAATTGTATTTGGGGAAAATGTTTTATCATCTTAAAAATAATTAACTACAATTAATTTGCTTTAGATCTTTTGTGCAAATAATTTATAGAATCTTTGGAAAAATTAGATGAAAGGTGTTCTTTTAGGTCAAATCTGTTTAGGCATATAATTGTCCCATTTTCATATCTGGAAATATGCATTTCCTAGAATCATGAGCAAGAAAGGATCCATGTATGAAACCTAACTGTTCTTATTGCTTAAGCCTTAACCTCAGCAAAAACAGCATCCTCCATCCCTGGGCATGCTACCAGGGCTCTTAGGGCTTCTTCTGATTGGCCTTTTCATCTTTTTCATGAACATATTCATCCTTAGAGGTTTCATGTCACACAGTAGCTTCAATTAACATCAGTATGATGATAATTCTATAATATCTATCTCCATTCAAGATTTCTGTCCTTTCTAGAGACTCTAATACAAACTGCTTATTGGACATCTCTATTTTGATGCCTCAAGATTGTCTTAGATGTACCCTATCCAATTTTTTCCCCCAAATCCCTTTTCTCCTCTTGTATTCTTTAATTTAGTGGGTGGCATTATCAGCTATTATGAAACTTGAGTGTAATTTATCTTTAACCATGTTTTATTTGCGTAACCATATTAGGCACATGACCTTTTCAGAAAATAACTTAATTTTAAAAAGCTTTCCTGAGATATAAATCACAGCCGTACAACTCACCCTTTGAGAGTGCACAATTCAGTGGCTTTTAGCATATCATAGCATTGTGTATTCATCACCACAATCAATTTAGAACATTTTTTTAACCTGAGAAGAAACTCCATGTCACTGGTGTTATCCACCCATTGCCTCATTTGCCCCAGCCCTAGGCAACTGTGAATCTGCTTTTCTTCTGTATAGAATTATCTGTTCTGGATATGTCATTTAAGTAGACTCATACACTCTGTGGTCCTTATGACTAGCTTCTTTCACTTCACATAGTGTTCATCCATGTTGTAGCATGTATCAGCATTGCATTCCTCTTCATGGCCAAATAATTTCAGTGTGTTGATATACCACATTTTATTATCTATTTATTTACTTATGAGCACTTGTGTTATTTCCACTTTTTGACAGTTATGAATAGCACTGCCATAATCATTCATGTTTAAGATTTTGTGTGGACATGTTTTCATTTCTCTTGAGCACATGACTGGGAGTGGAACTGTGGAATCCTCTGGTAGCTCTATGTCTAACCATTGGAAGAGCTGCCAGGTAGTTTTCTAAAACAGCCGCCATATTTTGCATGCCCAGCAGCAATGCATATGTTGCAATATCTTCTCATTCTCCTGAAAGTATTTTATGAATTTAGATTATAGTCATCCTCCTGAATGTGAAGTGGTATTTCATTATGGTTGTGATTTGAATTTGCATGAAGGCTAATGGTTCTGAGCATCTTTTCATGCACTTACTTGCCATTTGATATTTTCTTTGGAAAAATGCCTATTCATATCCTTTGCCCATTTTTAAGTTGGTTTATTTGTCTTATTTTTGAACTGTAATCATTCTTTATATACTCCAGATGCAAGTACTAGTTATATACATCAACCAAAGATGGCCTCTGTGTAGGCGCCCCCAGGCTGTTAATTTCTTTGTTGCAGGTTCAAACCTGTTGGCTCCAAAGTCCACTGGTGGCAAACTCCAGTTTTTACACGTCAATTATTTTTTAAGTAACCCAAAGGAGCCAATTTTTAGCCATTTAGAACCTCCTTGCTTTGCATACCCCACAAAACCTCATTGGCTGGCAATAGATGAGACCGCCCAGGGCTGCTCTTACCTTTTGGAGCCCTCTAACCCAGAACTTCTCCTCTGAGTGACCAGGAGTTTCCCTACCATCCACCTGTTCTGAGTAGCCACCCCCACGCTTCAGCCAACAGCCCAATAACGTTTGTATGTACGACTGCCCCCTCCTGGTCATATCTTTTTCCTTCATCAGCCTTCAAATCTCTTCAAATCTCTGTGGTACCTTATCAGATTTGCAGTATTTTTCTCCCATTTTGTGAATTTCCTTTTAATTTTCCTGATAGTGTCCTTTGAAACAACAAAATCTGATGCTTGGTTTATCTTCTTTTTTTCTTTCACTGCTTGTATTTTTGTTGTCATATCTAAGATACCATTGCCTAATCTAAGGTCACTTAAATTTATACTTGCATTTTCTTTCAAGAGTTTTAAATGATTTTAGCTCATAAATTTAGGTCTTTGATCCATTGTGAGTTAAAGTTTGCACATGGTGTTAAGTAAGTGCAACTTCATTTTTCTTACATGGATATCTAGTCGCCCTGGCACTGTTTATTAAAATGATGATCTTTTTATTACAACTTCTATTGAGCTTCTTATCTCTATAGTTTTGCTGTTGCTTTAGTTCATATCACCGATTATTCTCCTGTACTTATATGAAACGGTTCCCTAATTTAACTTACATTTGTTTCATCCTCTCCAATATATTTTCTATACTACAGTCCATGATCTTTCTCAAATAAAAATTTGGTTATGTACCAATTTTGCTTAGTGTGTTTAAATCAAACTTCACTGATTTCAGATTTTAACTCCAGGGGGAAAATCCCTGGGCAAAATACCTTTGAACCCAAAATCAGTCAAAGGGAGAAATAAAGTGACAGAAACACATTTATTGCTTACAAGCAGTCTTCCACTTCTGCTCACCCATGTCTCTCACAACCCAGCTGCAGAAAAAGGGGTCCTGGACTCAACCTCTCCAGTCCAGATTCATCCTGGCTCACTCTTTTAATTGCCTAATGATATGGAGATGGACAACTTCTCTCCACCCCTTGGACACACTTACTGATATGGAGATGCACTAAGGCCAGGCGAGAGATTCTGGAAATATTGTAATTTTACCCACACAGATAAAGTACAAATGTCTTAGATGACACATTTTGTCTTCCACAATTTTCCTCTATGCCACCACTGTGTGTCTCTTTCAGTTCTGTGCTTTTTCATATGCTCTTCTCTCTTCCTAGAAAACTCTCAATCATTTAGTTCTAGCTTAGACATCAATTCTTTGAGGACACTTTCATTAAACAGCCTAAGACAGTTATTTGCTCCATGGATTTGGAACTTGTCCTAATTATGGTATTTATCATAGACAACTATAATTGCCTGATGATTATGTTTCCTCCTTTAGTTTGTAAATTCAGTGAATTGAAGAACTGTCTTTTTCACTCTGGTATTTTCAGGCCTGAGCAATGTATTGGGTACAAAGTAGACATTGAATTAATATTGTATTGAATTTTTGTCCATAGCATATATAATTTGAGTCCAGTTTTGAAAGGCATGACACCGAGTGCTGTGGAAGTCAGACTATTGATTATATAATGAAGAATAAAGTTGATCCTCTCCAACAGTTTATTGTGCAACTGGCCATGCTACATGTAAACACATGAAACATAATGAGCAATAATTGATTTATATATTTTTAGAAAAAGTGCTGCTGATGTAATTCCTTACTCCTGAATAAGGCTAGAGGAATTTTATATTAGGTAGTTATATCTATTGGGAGGCAGAAAGACATAGAATTGGATAATCACACTATACTATGGTGATTGGAATGATCACATTTGTAGACATAATAGCAAGGCTTCAACTAACTTAAATATCTGTGAATGTAGGATATATTTGAGAAAATGAATGGCAAAATATTTCTAGCAACTGAGTAATAATAAATCAAGAAAATAAAATGAATATAATTTTTACAGTAGGCAGATAGCTAGACATAAGCAGGGAGAGGGAGGGCGACTTGGGTCGATGCTTCCTTACATTCTACACGTTCTGTATAAGCTGGTCCTGTGGATGTGGAGTGAGAATATAGATAACAGCCTAGCCAAAACTGGCCAGTTCCAGCATGGAGGAGAAATTGACCCCAACTTCACCCCCAATCCATTAGTATAGTAAAAATTGCGCCCCTCTGTCACTAGCATAGTAAAAAATCACACCTCCGCATGCCATTAACTCTGAAGGAGACCAAATATAACCAAAAGTCCCTCCGGCCAGTGTGCAGGTAGAGCTAGCCTGACTCCAGGCTTCGAACCTGTTCTCTTCAAAACGTAACCCCACTTAATGAATATTCTCTTTATACAAAAAACGCTCCCTATTGTTCTCTTGTTGCAACACCCTCTGAGGCTGCCCACATCTCACTTTCAGGTGTGTACTCTCTCCTTCCTTGAAACTCTAAATCTCCAAATAAACCTTTAATGTTCAAAAACTTTTATGTCCATTATTGAATTATTTCTCATAACAAGACCAAGGACCCATGTCCAGTAACATAATCATTATGAGTATTTCAGCTGATTTTTTTTCTCATAATTAGAAGCAAACAAACTTGTAACATTCCAAAATACCTACCTTAGTTGGTAGACTATAGATACTTCAAAAGTTGTAGAGATAATGGAAGTTGTGGTACATCTCAGTTGCATTGTTAGGTAATTAGATCTCACGATATTTTTACTGTGTAGATTAACATTCAGCAAAGCCTTATATTACACTGGCTGGTATACTTTAATTGTTTTATGCCATTGGGTGAAAATTTACACCAGAAATTGAATGACAGTGAAACCTTAATGACTTTAGTAGTTATACGGAGGAGATTCTTTGAAAAAAAAATCCTTAATTTACAAGATATTTCTTTCTTATGAGGTCCCCAATGTTGTAAAGGTGTTTTTACAAGCACGTACAAAAAAAACTGTGATATAGGAATTATATTTTCCTTCTTTTTCGTATTCTCAAACTTAGAGTAATTAGTTTAAGTTGTTTTGAATTAATTCCAACTATTTGCCAGCTGTCTTCCTTTAGAGGAATAATTAGTAAGAAAATAGAATGACCTTGGAGAGGCGCTGATGTCATATTTAGGAAAGAAGACAGGAGTGATATTGTCTGTACCCATATAGGCTTTGGGAAGGCAAGTTTTTGCCTTAACTACCTCAAAAACAGATTTTAATAAATAGCATTTCCCCAGGAAGTTAAATTAATCTGTGGGAACTTTATGAAATTCATGTTGCTGTCCAGCAGGGTTGCACATATAAATGACACTGAATGAATTGAAGGTCATCTCAATACCAGTGTGAGAGTGGAGAGCTAGTTGACACATTTATATAGATATTCCTGCCACAACCTATTACTTTTTTACACTTTTCCTTGATCCAGTGACTTATTTCTTCTTTCCAAAGACTACAACTTGGGATCAGCTGTGACTCTTTAATAATGTCATATTGTAAAGACTGACTCCGATGAGAAGGTATTCATAGAAAAAATCATATTGTAGGAAGATAATAACTAATGTGATAAAGTCATAGCCCCATCAAGGGAACCTACAATTAATTCCCATAGACTATAGGATTTTTTGAACATAGGATAGATTGATATCTAGAAATAATTCCATTTCTATTTTTTAAATATTCCCCTGAGGACAGTTATTCCTTAAGTTTGTTTAGAAATAACTCTACCTTAAAATAATGAAAATACAGCCACAAACTGTGGGAATATTTATAAATTGCATTATCTAATAAGGGACTTGTATCCAGAGTATATAAAAAACTTTCAAAATTCAATAATAAAACAACCTAATAGAAAAATGGATGAATGATGTGCATAGAAACTTCATCAAGGAAGAGAAACAAATATCTAATAAGCACATAAGATGTTCAGCAGCAGTAATCATTAAGGAAATGCAAATTAAAAAAAAGAGCTATTACTGCACATTGATTAAAATGTCTAAAATTAAGGACTGACCATGCCAAGTGCTGGCAAAATTGTGGAAATAATAACTCTCATGCATTGCTGGTAAAAATACAAAATGTTACAATCACTTGGGAAAAATAGTTTGGCCAGTTTCTTAAAAATTTAAATGGACACATGCTATATAATCCATCCATTCCACTCTTAGGCATTTACCTAAGAGAAATGAATGCATATGTACTAATGACTTCCACATGAATGTTCATAGCAGCTTTATTTGTAATAACCAGACCAAGTGAGTAAGTAAACACACTTTGGTACATCCATACAATGCATTATGAATGAATGAACTGTCGATATATGCAACTAATGTATATCAAAATGACAAAATAATTATGCCAAGTGAAAGAAGCTGCACACACACATACGCAAAGAATACTCAGTTTGTGATTCCATTTATATAAAATTCTGGAAAAAGAAAACTAATATAGTCAAAGAAAGCAAGTCATTTGTTGTCTGGGAATAGGGTGAAGCTAAGTAAGAGGGCAAGGAAAGGAGAAAGAAGAATTACAAAGGGACATAGGGAAACTTTTGAGTGATGCATGTGTGTGTATATATGTGTATGTGTATGTGTGTGTGTTTCTAGATATGCACACGTATATAAACTTTGAAGTGTTTATACATACTGGTCCATTTTATATTAGGTATTTTTATATATGTGTCATATATATGTATATGTATATACATATGTATATTATAATCTTGATTGTGGTGAGGATTTCAGCAATTTATCAAGTTGTACCCTTTAAATATGTACATTTTATTCTTTATCAGAAATATAGTTTTACCTACATTTAGGCTAAACACGTAATTTTAATCTCTAAACTGCTTTAACTCTAAAATAGTTTAGACACATTAACACATTTGGTGAAACTGTTCCTCTGCCTCCGCTCCCTCTGTGCTTCATGCCACCACTTACTGGCTCTCTGGGGCCCGGGCTTGAGCCTCTTCCCCTGGACTGCTGCCCTCCGGGTGGCTTGTGAGCTCTGTCTCTGTGTCCTTCACCCTGCCAGTTTCGATTACCCTTCTACTGTGTTTACTTTCCAGTTGCTGCCTGACATGCATTTCTATATGGCTTCTAGACCTCATGCTAAATCAGATTCTTCAGCTGTTATTATAATGGAATTACCAATCCCACTTGGCTTTTTATTCATCTAGTATTTAGCACTGAATTTGTCACTTATGCCACTAAAGTTCACCTTTCATCTGAAGATGGGAAAACTACTGTCCATTTCAAGTTTTATACTTTTTTATTTGAAGAGAATAATGAGGGGATTGGATGCTAAAAATTTAGAAGTATTTTTTTTTCAGTTTATCTAGAGCTCTTATTTCTAGGCAGAGTGTACACTTGCCAATGGGGTGAATGAATTAAAGCAGATTGATGTAACAGGCATGACATTTATATCTGGGGCCATGTACCCTGAGACCCTTATGCATTGTTTGCTGAAATTGATTATCTAAGAAACTTGCCCTTTTAATGTCCAAAGCTCTCACTTTCTATTTTTTTCCCTTATTTTGGACCTCAGTCTCCTTTCTTCTCCATACCCATGTAATTTAGCAGATACGTAAATATATATCTGTAGCCCTATTACAGACGGGAGTTGTACTGGAGGACTAGCTTGCTCTTGATATTAGTGAATTTAAGCAAATACAGGACTTAGCAGGGTTCATAATTTTTACATAGCACATCAAAATATCAGGATGACTCTTGTTACACTTATATTTCCACAAAGCCAGGAAAAAGATTAATAAAATTGTTTATATTGTGGGTATATATATCCTCAATACTGAAAAGCACAAAAACCCAATTGTTCTGCATTTCCTTTCTGTTGTCATTTTCTCATTGACCAAAGTTTGTTTGGTCTTTCTTATTTATGATTCTTCAGCTCTAGATACAATGAATCACTTGAATATGGATGGAAATCATTGCAACTATTCATGTATGCTGTTATTGATCACTCAAACACTTGCTCTCTCTTTAAAATAACTGTAGGGTCACATCAAACGCTCATTTAATATGACCATTAATTCTTTCTGTAGTGAAGACCTGTCTCCAATAGTAAGTATCTGTCCAAACTGCAATTGGGCATAAGTTTAAAAGGATCATTTAGCATAAGTTCATGGAGGCAAACACTGACCACATGAAAACTACACATGCTAATTTACAATGTTGAAGTGCAAAAATATCTGAACCATATGTAAATATTATGCTTGATGGAAGACATGCTACTGATACATTAGAAAGCACAAAGAAACAATTTTCTGAAAATGTGATAGTGCTGTTAATAGAGATAGAGATCATTAAAAAAATCATAAATTTGATAATTTGAAGAAAACTATGCCACAGAACTAATCAAATAGAAGGCAAATAATTAACAAATTATAATAAAATGGGCAGAGACCAGCAATTAGACTGCATACTTAGCCCCCACATTCCTTTTCATTTAATTTAAAAAATGATTTTCAGATTTCAGGGGTAGATATTTAAGTATAGCTATAATATGCCTATAATTTCTGAAATCCATGTTTAATATGTGTTACTTTTCTTGGGGTTTGATTGTTAGACTCACTAAGTGGTTTATATGGCAACAGAAGTTTTAACTGGGTTTCAGTGAAAATTAGAACTATAAATAAAATGGAATATAAATATTCAAAGCTGAGATTGCTACAAATAATGTGATATAGATTGTGTATAGATATAAGATACATATACATATGTATATCAGTATCCATAGCTATATATACCAGTATCCATGTTAATTATAGTATTCTAATATGAATATAAATAGAACTGTTTCACTTCTAAAGTATTTTCAAATGGGAAATATTACACTCAAAATATTTTTGAGTTGTCAACCCACAAAACCATTTAGAAACTCAGGCTCTAAAATATAGTGCAGTAAGCATTTTAAAATAGCTGTCAAATTTCACAACTCTTTTGGAAGTCTTAGTGTTGTCATATATTATGCACATGGATGTGTATATTGCAGTATTTGAGTAGATTTTTTACTTCTTAGTGCAGGTTTTAAATGAAGCCTTTTTCAAAATCACAAATTGTGTTTAGTGCCAGCAGTGGTGATAATTAAAGTAGGAAAGTAAAAACTTGTTTTGAAACTGAGATCTGAAGGTATCTGAGAATCAAATGAACCCCTGACTCCTTTGAAATCCATCAGATTATCAGACTGCTGAATGTAGGAAAAGAGCAAAGGTATTAGGAAAAGAGGCACAATAAATAACAAAATAACTTCGCATTATAGCTAATGGTCTGAGGATTATTTTCAAATTTTTTCAAATATCTGATGTGGATGTGACTGCAGCAATCACTAAAACTCTGCATCCTGTCATTTTCACAGATATCTGGGTGATTTTTCTTTGGAAGATATTATAGATAAACCTAGACTTAGGCACTATGAGGTCCAAGTAAAGGCAACTGTTGAAAGTCCCTTTATAATCACTAGTGGTTTTTAAAGACACGAGGAGCCAAACTGAAATTAATTTGTCTTGCAGAGGCACTTCTTATATTATAATAAAGATTTTAACTTCGTTTTATGATGGGATATATGACTGAACGGATTAACTCACAAACAGGTATATCAAACTTCTCAATTTGGAATGTGCTGACAGTGTAAACAGCTCCAGAAAATTTCTGTTTGAAGCCTCTGATTTTTGTGTTTTTATTTCCTTGAAAGTAAGTCATTTTCTGTTGAGCCTTAAGAGGAATCCAGTGACTGCTTTTTTTTAATTAAGGTATCATTGATATATAATCTTATGAAGGTGTCACATGAGCAACATTGTGGTTATTACATTCACGCATATTATCAATTCCCCCCGTCAACCCCACTGCAATCACTGTCCATCACCATAGCAAGATACTGTAGAGTCATTACTCGTCTTACCTGTGCTATACTGCCATCCCCGTGACCAACCTATATTGTGTGTGCTAATTATAATGCCCCTTAATCCCCTTCTACCTCCCTCCCCACCCACTCTCTCCACCCCCTTCCTTTTGGGAACCACAAGTCCCTTCTTGGAGGCTGTGAGTCTGCTGCTGTTTTTTCCTTCAGTTTTGCTTTGTTGTTATGCTGCACAAATGAGTGAAATCATTTGATACTTGCCTTTCTCCACCTGACTTATTTCACTGCATATAATGCCCTCTAGCTTGAGCCATGTTGCAAATGGTAGGATTTGTTTCTTCTTGTGGCTGTATAATATTCCATTGTGTATATGTACCACCTGTTCTTTATCCATTCATCTACTGATGGATACGTAGGTTGCTTCCATTTCTTGGCTAAACAATAAATAGTGTAGTGGTAAACATAGGAGTGCATATCTCTTTTTGAATCAGGGATCTTGTTTGCTTTGGGTAAATTTCTAGGAGTGGAATTCCTGGGTCAAATGATGTTCCTACTTTAGTTTTTTGAGGAACCTGCATATTGCTTTCCACAATGGTTGAACTAATTTACATTCTCACCAGCAGTGTAGGAGGGTTCCCCTTTCTCCACATCCTTGCCAGCATTGGTTGTTGTTTGTCTTTTGGATGTTGGCCATCCTAACTGGTGTGAGGTGATATCTCATTGTGGTTTTAATTTGCATTTCCCTGATGATTAGCCATATGGAGCATCTTTTCAAGTGCCTGTTGGCCATCTGAATTTCTTCTTTGGAGAAGTGTCTGTTCAGATCCTCTGCCCATTTTTTAATCGGGTTATTTGCTTTTTGGTTGTTGAGGTGTGTAAGCTCTTTATATATTTATATATTTGGGATATTAACCACTTATCGGATATGTCATTTATGAATATTTTCTCCCATACTGTAGAATGCCTTTTTGTTCTACTCATGGTGTCCTTTGCTGTACAGAAGCTTTTTGGTTGATGTAGTCCCCCTTGTTCATTTTTGCTTTTGTTTCCCTTGCCCAACGAGATATGTTCATGAAAAATTTGCTCATGTTTATACACAAGAGAGTTTTGCCTCTGTTTTCTTGTCAGAGTTCTATGGTTTCATGACTTATATTCAGGTCTTTGATCCATTTTGAGTTTACTTTTGTGTATGGGGTTAGACAGTAATTCAGTTTCATTCTCTTACATGTAGCTGTCCAGTTTTGCCAACACCAGCTGTTGAAGAGGCTGTCATTTCCCCATTTTATATCCATGGCTCCTTTATCAGATATTAATTGACCATATAGGCTTGGATTTATATCTGGGCTCTCTATTCTGTTCCACTGGTCTATGGGTCTGTTCTTGTGCCAGTACCAAATTGTCTTGATTACTGTGGCTTTGTAGTAGAGCTTTAAGTTGGGGAGCATAATCTCCTCAGCTTTATTCTTCCTTCTTAGGATTGCTTTGGCTATTTGGGATTTTTTGTGGTTCCATATAAATTTTAGAGCTATTTGTTCTAGTTCGTTGAAGAATGCTGTCCGTATTTTGATAGGGATTGCATTGAATCTGTAGATTGCTTTAGGCAGGATGGCCATTTTGACAATATTAATTTTTCCTATCCATGAGCACAAAATGAATTTCATTTATTGGTGTCTTCTTTAATTTCTCTCAAGAGTGTCTTGTAGTTTTTGGGATATAGGTCTTTCACCTCCTTGGTTAGGTTTATTCTTAGGTATTTTATTCTTTTTGATGCAGTTGTGAATGGAACTGTTTTCCTGATTTCTCTTTCTGCTAGTTCACTATTAGTGTATAGGAATGCAACAGATTTCTGTGTATTAATTATGTATCCTGCAACTTTGCGGAATTCAGTTTATTAGTTCTAGAATTTTTCAGTGGATCCTTTAGGGTTTCTTATGTACAATATCATATCATCTGCAAATAGTGACAGTTTAACTTCTTCCTTACCAATTTGGATGCCTTTTATTTCTTTGTGTTGTCTGATTGCCGTGGCTAGGACCTCTAGTACTATGTTGAATAAAAGTGGGGAGAGTGGGCATCCTTGTCTCATTCCTGATCTTAGACTGAAAGCTTTTAGCTTTTTGCTGTTAAGTATGTTGTTGGGTATGGGTTTGTCATATATGGCTTTTATTATGTTGAGGTCCTATACCCATTTTGTTGAGAGTTTTTATCATAAATGGATGTTGAATTTTGTCAAATGCTATTTCAGCATCTATGGAGATAATCAGGTGATTTTTGTCCTTCTTTTTGTTGATGTGGTGTGTGATTTTGATGGATTTTTAAATATTGTACCATCCTTGCATCCCTGGAATAAATCCCCCTTGATCCTAATGGATGATCTTTTTGATTTATTTTTGAATTCAGTTTGCTAATATTTTGTTGAGTATTTTTGCATCTGTGTTCATCAGTATGTAATTTTCTTTTTTGGAAGTGTTTTTGCTTGGTTTTGGTATCACAGTGATTCTGGTCTCATAGAATGAGTTTGGAAGTATTCTCTTCTCTTCTACTTTTTGGAAAACTTTAAGGAGTATGGGTATTAGGTCTTCACTAAATGTTTGATAAAATTCAGTGGTGAAGCCATCTGATTCATGGGTTTTGTTCTTAGGTAGTTTTTGATTACCAGTTTAGTTTCATTGCTAGTAATTGGTCTGTTTGATTTTCTGTTTCCTCCTGGGTCAGCCTTGGAAGGTTGTATTTTTCTAGAAAGTTCTCTATTTCTTCTAGGTTTTCCAGTTTGCTACCATATAATTTTTCATAGTATTCTCTCATAATTCTTTGTATTTCTATGGTGTTTGTAATGAGTGTTCCTTTCTCATTTCTAATTCTGTTTATGTGTGTAGACTCTCTTTTTCTTGATAAGTCTGGCTAGGGGTTTATCTATTTTGTTTATTTTCTCAAAGAACCAGCCCCTGGTTTCATTGTTTCTTTCTATTGTTTTATTCTTCTTAATTTTATTTATTTCTGCTTTGATCTTTATTATGTCCCTCTTTCTACTGACTTTGGGCCTTATTTATTCTTCTTTTTATGGTTTCATTAATTGTGAGTTTAGACTGCTCATATGGGATTGTTCTTTCCTGAGGTAGGCCTGTATTGCAATATACTTTCCTCTTAGCACGGCCTTTGCTGCATCTGACAGATTTCGTGGTGTTGAATTATTGTTGTCATTTGTCTCCATATATTGCTTGATCTCTTTTTTAATTTGGTCATTGATCCAATGATTATTTAGGAGCATGTTGTTAAGCCTCCATGTGTTTGTGGGATTTTTGTTTTCTTTGCATAATTTATTTCTAGTTTCATACTTTTGTGGTCTGAGAAGCTGGTTGGTACAATTTCAGTCTTTTTGAATTTATGGAGACTATTTTTATGGCTTAGTATGTGATCTATTCTGGAAAATGCTCCATGTACAGTTGAGAAGAATGTGTATCCTGTTGTTTTTGGGTGGAGTGCTCTGTAGATGTCTGTAGGTCCATCTGTTCTAGTGTGTTGTTCAGTGCTTCTGTCTCTTTACTTATTTTCTGTCTGTTTGATATGTCTTCTGGTGTGAGTGGTGTGTTGAAATATCCTACAATGAATGCATTGCATTCTATTTTCCCCTTTAATTCTGTTAGTATTTGTTTCACATATTTAGGTGATCCTGTGTTGTGTACATAGATATTTATAATGGTTATTATATCCTCTAGTTGGACTGACCCCTTTATCATTATGTAATTTCCTTCTTTGTCCCTTATTACTTTCTTTGTTCTGAAATCTATTTTGTCTGATATAAGTACTGCTACTCCTGCTTTTTTTCCCTTTTATTTGCATGAAATATCTTTTTCTGCTCCTTTACTTTTAGTCTGTGTATATTTTGGGGTTTGAAATGAGTCTCTTGTAGGCAGCATATAGATGGGTCTTGTTTTTTATCCATTTTTTAACTCTGTCTTTTGATTGGTGTATTCAGTCTATTTACATTATGGGTGATTATTGATAGATATGTACTTATTGCTATTGCAGGCTTTAGATTTGTGGTTACCAAAGGTTCAAGGGCAGCTTCCTTACTATCTAATGGTCTAACTTAACTCACTTATTACACTATTTAAAACACAATCTAAAGGTTCTTTTTTTCCCTCCCTTCTTCTTCTTCCAGTGGCCAGTTGTATGCACCTGTTCTTGACAAGCAGCTGGAGTCTCAGTCTCTCTTTGTATTCTGCCTGTCTTTGCCTTTAACTCCACTAATCTCCAGAGTACTATGCAATGTAGGTTCTTGCTCCTGTAGCAGATCCCCAGGGCTGGGTTTTTAGCAGTCCTGGACTTCTACTCCCTCCCTACTCCAGTTCTCTTCTTCCACCCTGTCAGCTGGGATGGGGGAAGTGCTTGGGTCCCACTGCATCATGGCTTTCCCTTTTCTGTGAGGTCTTCTCTTTTCCCCAGATGTAGGCTATTGCAGTCTTCCTTCCAGTCACTCTTTCAGGATTAGTTGTATTTGCTGTATTTTCATGTTTTATATGCTTTTTGGAGGAGGTTTCTGTCTCACTTCTCACTCCACCACCTTCCTCTCCCCAGTGATTACTCTTTATATTTGCTATGGATATTCATCCTAGCTACACATGCAACCAGGTAATATGGATAAACCTATATTTTCAAAGTTTAATGTTTTTAACAAATAAATCATACAAAAATGATATGATGAAATATATTTACAATATTTGTAATTATCATTGTGTTGTATGATCAGTAAGATTTTTAAAGTAAATCCCTGTCATCTGAAATACTTTTAGAAGAACTGAACACTGGGGAGAGTAAGAGGTAGTTATGAGTATTTGTTATGTGAACAAATGTATACAATTTTTACAAGCATGTCTCCTCCTTTGATAGTGGCTTCAGTGGGCACTTCCTCAGAGTTGACAAGTGCTCAGAGACTGGCTAGGAGAGGTGTGTTCATGGTTGCTACAGAGAAATGTGCATTTCCTGTTGACATGTTCATCAAAGGAAGAAACCAATGGGAAATGCTCATTTCTATGTTCTTACACTTTGAGAAATGGATGGTAAGGAAAAATAATTTTCTTAAATTGAAGCAGGACATCTAATAGTAATGGCCACACTTTAAATTTTCCAATTGATTTATTGTGCTGAGATTCTAATGGTAATCATGATAAATTAAAAAAAAAACATGCTAAGTATGCCAAAACATATACAAATCCAAGGATGCATATCTATTAACATTTGAAATGTTTCAGATCTTTCATGAAAAATTTCAACCTCAAGTCTTGTTTCAGAAAATTTAAAATTACTTTTTTAAAACCAGAAACCAGTGTTGTGCCTCAGCTTTACCCCTGGACTCAACCAATCAGGACTTGTTCCTGAAACTGTCTTTTATCTACACTGTGTCCTTATAGTTTTTATGATTTTCTGAAACTTAACATCATCATATGATTTTGCTATAACATTGCCCATCTTAAGAATAAACAAAAAAGCAATCATTCCCTAATGTATTTCCGTCTCTGACTATTGCTCAATGCAATGATTTTCTCTTTTCTGTTTCTCTGCTCCACTTCACAGAATTTTTTCTTGAATCTACTCCACTTCCTTTTTTCCTATTGTCCTCTAAATTCAATTCTAATAGGAATTCATCATCCACACAACTCCACTAAAACTGATCTTGCCAATATTGTCAGTTAACGCCATGTTGGCGAATCCGGTGGTCACTCTTTTTTCTCAGCTTATTTGAACTCTCAGTGCTTTTGGATAACATTGATGTGCTATTCTTCACCCTCCTGATACATTTTTCTTGTTTCTATAATTCCTTGAATGTTTTGTTTTTCTCCTCCAGCCGCAGCCGCAGCCACCAGGCAATTTCCTTTGTCAGTTCTTACTAAGCTTGGTGTCTAAATGTTGCATGTCCCACCGCTCAGTCCTAAGCCTTCTCCTCTTCACTGTTTGAACCTTTTCATATTTGATTAAATATAGACTTTATGCTGATGGCTCCCAAATTAATGCCTTTCACCACTTCCTCTGAAACTCCAACTACTGGGACGCTCAAGAGACATCTCAAAATTACCTGACTGCAACATAATCTTTATGTTTATTGTGATCAACAGGTTTCTCCTCCAGTGTTCCTTTCCTTAGTATATATTTTCACTATCTTTGCTTTTTGAAGTTATTTGAGTATAATACATTATCTTACCTCATATTTATGACAGCAGTGACCTAAATTGTCTCTCTGCTTCCATCCATATGCATTGTCAAGAAACCCATTTGGACTTAGGTAAAGAGAGACTATTGCAAGAAGAGGAAAGGGCAGTAAGGGGAGCAACACTATCTCACATAGGGAGTGCTCTCTGGTCATGAGCTCTGCAAGGATCTCAGCAGTTAGGCTAACGAGGATTTTATCTTGTGGGGAGGAATAAACAGGCTGGGAAGAATGGGATGTGGGAAGGGGGATGAAAGGGTGGCCTGATGGGAGAGTGCATCAGGGAGTATTTTATATTTTCAGATGAGGGTATATGCTGGCTCAAGGTGAAGGTATGTCAAAGTTTCGGGGTCTAGGGAAGGAGAGAAAATTGACCAAAGTTTCATTAACAAACATTTTCTTATCAATGGGACAAATAGTTCGGCCAGTCGTTTAGAAGACAAAGAAAGGGAATATGGAGGATCTGTGCCTGGCCTTGTCAGAAGCAAACAGTCTATGAATCTTATATAAGTCTTCTGGGGAACGATCTCTTTGCAGTAAGCCATTTCCAAGAATGCAAACAGGTGGGGTGCGTGGGGATTTCTTAACTATCACTGTTTTCTGGGAGCACAGGGCTCAGGTAAAATTAAACATAAACAGTATTGTCCTACCATCTATTCTTCACTGATTAGACAGAATTATCTTTTATTAAGTATTTGTCCCCAAATTTAAAGTTTCCCATGTTTTTGTTCTTATTTCATTTACAATGAAATCTAAGCTTGTCGATATCTTCCAGGCTCCATCTGATGGGGAAGCTGCCTGTTTCTCTGAATTCATTTTGGAATTTGCTCTGTCTTATTTGTATGCTACAAGCCCCCTGGCCTTCTTGTTCTCCAAGCAAACCAGGTTCTTTTTCAGCACTGGAATGTAAGCTCTGTGAAAGCAGGGGCTGCTCTGCCTGGTCTCTGCTAGCCTCTCCTCCGAGATAGAATTTCTGGGACACTTAGTGGGCAGGCATCTAAATAATATTTTAAGGAATAAACATTTTATATGTTAACATGGTTCTCAATTTTTATTTCACTTGATGATACATTTTAACAGATTTGACTCAGGTTCACTTACTATTGTAGTATAACAAAGCCATTTTAATATCTTTTCTGTGGGAATCATGTGATTCCTAACCCTAGGTTTATTATTTCCTTTGAATATCTTTAATTTTTTTCTTACAGAAAATTGTGTCATTATGTGCATAATCGTGGCAATGCATGTAATTTTTATTTCACATCTATGGAGACTATTTCAACTGTTACTCTATAGACCTAAAATGCCTATTTATACAGCCTTTTGGCTGTGTTCATTCTTTCCCATTTTACAGCTGTCAGAATATGACAATTTTTACTACAGATACTTTCTCCTCTTCACTCCTGGGATCAAAGGAAAAATTAAGCCACTTCCAATCTTCAGCGTTTGACTGAACTCTGTCAAGCAGAAAATAAGGATAGCTTTCTTTTCATTCTTTTTCCTAGATGTTTGGGAATCTTATATAGTCAAAAGCAATTTTGTCATTAATAAAAATCTACTGACTTCGAATGAATCTGTAATATGGAGACAATAGTTATTGTTAGAATTCTGTTAATTTTTCTTGTGCAGAAGCCCATTTAGTGGCACTGTTCAAAATGCCTCATCACTAAAGAATTCTGGGTCATTGGTGATACATAAATGTGGAAAAAGGAGAGGGGTACTGGAAGCCAGAAGTGTCTGGAATTGTGTCTAAGAACTACCCACCTAGGGACTAGTGTCTGGGAATAAACATTTAGTGTCCAAATAGGTGTGATACATTCAGATTTGATTTGAGCCAATGTTGACGAAAGACATCCAGTGCAGTGGATGGAGTTCATCTGTATAAGAATATAAAGTGGGCAGTGTTCACGTCAATCAAGGCAAGTATATTGGTTCCAAGCGGCCGGGCCTCTAGTTGCAGAACGATAGCTAGCACTTAGGGGTATGGAGAAGAGGATCCAGTCTTCATGTCAAGCCTGGGATGGACTGAGTGCAAGGCCAGGGATATAGCCAAGTGGTCCAGCATTCAGTTATCAGACTCAGTGGGTAATTGAGATTCTGAATGGAAATCTAGATCAACCTGACAGAGACTGAGGGAGAGTGGGTTAATTTAATGAAACCCTAGAAACATGTAGATTGCAACCTCTGGGTACATTTCTTATCATGGCTAATATTGGTTGTGTTAGACGGGTGAGACTAATAACATATTGAATGAACTCAATGCCAGCAGCCAAGGAGGGCTAAAAAATATATAAGTTGGTTTCAATGTTTATGTAATTCTGGAAAACATATTTATCAAACTTAAGCAAATGACTGGGGTTTATATTCTTACCTCACACTCCTACAATAAAGGTTTGTGTAGTTAGTATGTATATTTGCCAGGATATGTGGATGTGTGACATCCCTGCTTTTGACCCCTAGTACATTTTTTTAATACTCTGCCATTTCGTTTTCTCAATTTTGGTTAATATTGCAATATTCTAATGGTAAGTTTTCCTGCATACTGCATTTTTATTTCCATTATCTCTTGCTAAGGAAAGAAGTTTAGTGTACAATCACTGAATAAAATTTTATCCTATGATCTGAATTCTGCCTATGGACAGCTTTCCTTTAGCTAGTGGAGTGTTCACAGTTTAAAAAATTCTTTAGGCAGGTCATGCATTCTTCTGTTTTCCAGAGTTCCCACAATTTCTGTTTGTGTTAACCCAGTTGTTGCCTGTCTTTACAAAGCCTACATGGCCCCAGAGGCATTTAAGTTTTAAAACTGCTTTATACACATGGAATGGCATTGAAAGGAAGGTATGCACTGGAAAGAAGAATAATGTTTGAGGTATTTGCTTCTGAAAACCAGTTTTATATGGCACCAAACTAGCTATGTGCCAAGTTGTATTTTCTTTAATAGAGTTATAATTACTTTGGAACCAAGTAGGAAAATGTCCTATACTTATATAAAACTTTGCTAGAGAAATTTTTTCTCTAATATATAGCCATATTGGTGAATTTATCTTTTTCCACTCTTTGCTTTCCTGTTATCAAAATAATTCATATCTTTTAGTGAATTTTCAAAGTGTGGAAAAGAGGGGAGATTAAGGAAAATTCACTCTTAATCATATTGTATAGAAGTAACCAATGTTGAAATCATGTCCTATTTCTCTCACATCTTTTATACATCTTTTATCATGTATGTATCTGTATACATCTTTATGTATCATATCTATATGTGGATATGTACATGTCTATACCTATCTATTTTTATTGAAAGCTGAAACAAATAGGAGCAAATGTCTTATTTTAAATGGATATTTTTCAAAACACAAGGGGATAATTATGTGCAATAATATTGTATGTATAAAATAGTTCAATATAAATGATCTTGACTCAAGTAAAGTAGTGTGAGACATTGGTGTGATTTATATTTATTTGTATGTGATTTGTATATATATTGAAAAACATAGTTGTATAAATCATATTCATATTTGCATTTCTTTCTCTAATTTCCTAGAGTTGATGCATTTCAGTAGATAATAAGTTGGAGGCTATATTATAAAATTATTTTTGCTTATTTGTCCTTTTATGGAATCATGAGGAAAAATTAGCGATTTAAAATCAATAATTTAACAAATCATGATGTTTAGTCATAGAATGGTTTAAAGGTCTAAGTTTAAATTACTAAAGGTGGACCTGGAACTAGATATGTTTATTTTCAAACTGTATCTTTAACTAATAAAACTTTTTTTACTTCATATTACTTATATAAAGATAAATTTTTTTTGCTATTGTATTTGTATTCTGGTAGAATACTTCCAAACCCTAAAACTTGATTGTTCTGAAGCAGAACCATGAGAGGAGCTAGAAAAGAGGCACCTATAGCTTTAGAAATTAGAGCAGCACGTGGTGGGTAGGGAAACAAGCTTATGGAAGCTTCCTTGTATAGCAGTCAGATGGGGAACTGTAAAAGACAAGCGGAGCAGGCAGGGTGTGTGATCCACTGTGGAAAGGGAAGGTCTTCGGGTGTTTACTTGACCAGACGTTGTTCTAGATGCTCACTCATCAGCACCCTCACTATTTCCCCCGAACGATAAGAACCAGACGGAAATGCTATTACACAGCCCTGTTTAATTTAAATTCCTTTCACATCTCTTTAATTTTCCCAAACATATTTTCACCTCTTCTTAAAGTTCCCATTTTTTTCTCTGATGCCAACAGAAAGTTTCTTTAGAGAAAGCATGCTGGTCATGACCTACTCATCTCTTCCTTTCAGTGGCTTTAGATTGATTTGTAAAGATTTTTTTCAACAGCAATAAAATATATTTCCTTTTGTTTCTAAAGAAAGCCTTTGCTATTAGTATACCTTATATTCACTGGTAACATATAAAATGACAGCCTTTTTCATTTATGAAGAATTCTGGTTGTAGCTTCACATTTAGAAATCAAACTCAATTTTTACTTATAAAAGCCTGTAAGTTTCAAAGAAAAAAAAAAAAAAGAATAACAGGATAACACACATTGAATTTCTAAAGAAAAGTCCAATTCTTCGAGACAATTTTTTTTCCTCCCCTTGAGAAGCAGATCTTTAGTTCTAGGGAATAATTTCAATGTTGTGTGGTCTGTGTCGACCAATTAAAATTGAGCTGTAAATTCCTTTATTCATCAATAACAAATTTTGCATTGTATTAGCCACTAGTATTGTGTTGGTGAACAAACGAGGTGTGGTTCCTGTCCCGGATCCGGCAGGGGTGGTCGATGACGAACAACCAGGAACAGTGAATTAAGATTTACAAACGAGACACAAAGACTTTTTAAGGAGGTGATGATTACATTTGCCTTCTGTTAAGAGTTGCATTTACATCAGATCACTTCAACGAATATGAGTGCCTTGATATACAGAGGGCCGCGGGAAAGGCAGGCAGATACAAAGAAGAAAAGTAGCCCTGCCCACAAGGGGGTCCCAGAAGAGCTTCCCTGCCTCTTTAAAACAGTTGTTGCAGTTCTGTGATCTGCCAGAAGGTGTGCATATAAAATTAGCTTTTAACTTATCAGGTGTTATCTAATAACTGAGTTTTATCTTTCCAGGGTAAGTTACTCAGACACATTACCACTACCAATCCTGCCACTTTTTTTTCCAAATAGAAGGAATATATTCAGATTAATGTTTGGGGAAAAAAACAAGTATTTTCACATGTTCTTCACCATGAAATAAAATTATTGTGAATTCAATAATGCTTAAAGTAAATATGTAATGATGATTCAGAAGACAATTGCTATATATTTGAAGTACACATAATATGTAATGCACATTATCTACATAATAGGAATATTGTGCATATGTGGTTATAGTGGCTCGTTATTAAAAATCTGCCCAAACTGGAAAACATCATTATATTTGTATTATCTCAGGGTGATGGAAAACCTCATACAGTGAAATTTGTATAGCGCTTCAAATCTGTTAAAGATATGTGTTGAGTGTGTGTTTGATAGACACAACAATTTACATTTGAGAGATGCACATATATTCACATTTTATATGTGACTGTACTTTAAAAAACATTTCATTTTTAAAGCAACCCTTTGACCTAAATGAAATGGACATCGCTGTAGTCATTTGGAAATCAAGACTTAGAATGTTTTGGAGATTTTTGAGCATCACACATCTATGAGAAGCAGTGAAAAAGATGGATCCTGACTTTTTAACTATTACTAAAATCACATTAGTTCCTTTTTATACTCATATAGCTTAGAAATATGTACTCATTTCATATTTAACCTAGAAATATGCCTTTAAAAGGCAATGACACATTTTCTAAATTATGTTTTCATATTCATGTTTATAAGAAAGTGTATTTGAGGGTCTAGGAAGGTGGACAGCTGTGTTTTGAATTAAGCAGCAGAAGAAACTAACACATTTATTTCGGGATTTAAATTATTTGCAGTGTTAGTGATTTAGGTGAAACCCCAACTGGGTACTAAGAAATACTCTGTGCTTTCTTAGACTTTTCAAGACATGAGATTCTAATAGGTAGTAATATGAATGGTGCTGGTAATGTAGAAATGGTGTGTTTCAAATTTTGGTTCAGGGAATTTTTAGTCGTCATTGGCTTACAACATATTGTGCTGAATCACAAAACATTCTTTAACATGGGACCTAGACACTTCTAGGCTGGGTGGAAGATGAACCGATTACACTGTGAATTTAGTCTAGCTTTCTTCATCTTTAAGTTCAGTTGAACCCTTAACCACGCATTACATTCTGTTGTTATCTCCTCAATTAAGCAAGTATCCCCTTAAATTGGGAGTTGCTACTTTAGTGGAGGGAACAGCTTGTACAAGGAAAAGATTTATTGAAACAAGCAGACACTATCCAGCAGGCTGAGAGCAGACAGTTTCACCTGCTGTCACCAAGGGCTGAAAAGAGCTTGAAAAGGACTTACTTATAGGAATTAGGCAGTGAAACCAACACAGTGAAATGACAGAGAAAAAAAAACTCACTCTGATAGTCTGGAAAATTATGTTATTTTTGCAAAACGGACTCGTAATTTTTAAAAATAATATGATTGGTTAAAAAAAATTGTGATTCCTTTGTGTTTGCTTGAGGGTTTGGAGTGAAATGTCTGAAGTGTACAATGCTTCTTCCAGGAAAAAACCTGCAGGTGAGGGAAATGGTGTTCTTCTGACAGGCATTTATGAATGCACTCAAACTCTGTTTTCAATCTGACCGTAATTCCATCTGTTCCGTAACTGTCTGAACAGCAACTGTCTCCACATTCATTCACAGTGCTTTGTTTTTCCAACAGGAAAGGTTTCTCTGACACACTACTATAAAATATTCTCAGATCTTCAAGGCCCAGTCTACATGCACGTGCTCTCTTGTTCTATTTCCGATGTGAGATATAAGGGATAATGACTTTTCTGGGTATTGGAGATGCCTCGTGTGTGAATAATTCTCGCTGTGACTAGGTGAGGTCTCCACTTCAAAACGCATTTGTTTTTCCAATTAAAAAAGATATCATTACTTCTTCATTATTACACTGAAGAGAATGTAAATTAATCTATTAACAGTTAAACACCATAAAATAAAAGACCCATCACTGAATAGGGAATACTGTTTGGGTATGATGTTTTATCTACTTTTATTCAGAATTCTGTTATAATTACAGCTAATTTTATTCTTTATTTTTGGTGCCAGATATTGCAAACTATTTTCACATAACACCCTCTCCATATGCTCATTATAAAAATGAACAAATGGAAACTTGGGCAAAAATCCCTTCCTAATGTCTCAAAGATGTAGCAGTATGGCTGGGCTGATAATACCAAGTTGGCAATAGTGAGTAACTAGACCTCTCCCGCTTTTCTGATGGGTGTGTAAAATGGTAAAGCCACTTGACAATAATTTAGTTTTTTCTACTAAGGTGGGACATATGCATATCTTATGAATTAAAAGGGTTGTATCTAGATATAAATTCAAGAAAAATAAATTCACACATGCAACAAGAGACATATTGTTACAATTCTAGTGAGTGTTTTGAGAGGAGGAGAAAATGAGAGGAGTATCTGTGTTTGCCTGACTTTAGTTTCTTTGCACAGTTATTGATGAAAACCCTCTCTGAGGGAGTCCGTCTGTGGGCAAAATCACACGTGATGCTTTGGAAGTGGGGGACTCAGTGTGGTTGGAACTTTTAGCAAGGAGATGACATATTTACTTAAGGAATTAAATTATGCAAATGTCAGAAACCATAGAAAATCAGTATAAGGTCTTCAAAATTCAAGCAATAGGAGTATATGATCTAATATTTCTTCCAACTTTATGTGACTATCTATAGGCACTTGCATGGAATTAACTAAAAATACTTCTTAAAGAGAAATGCCTTGGAGAGCTAGTAAGCACAGTTTTTGCTTCCATAAAATCATTTACAAAAATAAGTTTCTGTAGTGCCCTTTGAGGGAATCCAAAACTTATATTAACTATTACTCTAAAAACTCTTTTTTTTTGAGAATGGAATATTTTGAAAAAGGACTTAACATTTTGAAATTATATGACTTGAATTTCATTTCAATGTTGCTTTGATAATTTATCCAGTATATATAGAGAAGATATTTTTTCTAGCCATATTTATTGAACTGCAGCACAAAGTAGGAATGTATCCAATAGCTTTCTCTCTTTCCTTCTAATAGCCCAGGTTGTGTGCTGTAAATGCATCATTCATAAGAAATATGGCGCTGTTCCCTGATCTACAGGCGAAGTGCAGAAAATAACTTGAATCATCGCTGGATACCCTTTGATCTAATAAGTCCAATTACTATATGAGGACTTTTGGTGTGAATTATAGGGTATAGGTCATTTATCTGAACTGGACAGTGTTTTGTGGACCTTTAATATTAGAAGTGCTGTATTTATTTTGAATATCTGAGGATGAATGTCTAAGGATATTTATCGTATTGTGATCTGAGGATGAATGTGACTTAAGAAGAGAGCAGAGCTGGAGTAGTTACATAGACACACACAGTTACAGAGCTCTTACAAGCTGAATACTAAACCTAACACGTTTTTCAGTCACGTGGGATGATAATTTCCTTGAATTCTTTGATAGTTTGGTTTGGTATTTTTGGTTATGTTTAGTTGAATGTATATAACTGATACCATATTTGGTACCAAGAATGGAGCTTCCCAAGTAACAGGCTCTAAAATATCAGATTGCCTAAATTCTGTTAGGATATGATAGGTGAGAAATGGAGGATATTTGTTTTTTAATTGCTCAACGTATGGTTAAAGAACTTTTCTTTTACTGTGGACCTCAGATCATGTACCTATTGAGGCTCCAACAGTACAGGAAGTGAGTCAAAAAGGGATCTAATGCTGGAATCTCCACCACGAAAGGCTCAAGCTTTCTTTGTGACTGTTCTCTAAAGGCAGGAAGTGGGAGAAAGAAAGTTTTCCTACAAATTGCTCTTCTGCTTTTGGTCTACAATCCAAATTTACTGACTCTGGTAACTTAGGTACTTGAATGGCTAGAAAAGCTTAATCCCCTCCATGAGGTGAAGATAGTGTCAGCAAGGAAATGGGAGACACAGCAGGAGGAAGTGCAGGGACTAAGAGTAGGTGACTCCACTAGTTTCCACAACAGGATTATCCTAAGAATTCCTTGCATGATAAAGTAGCTAACTGCTCACACTGTGGAAGTAAAACCAAAATACAGGCTTAGGACAAGGATAGAAATATGCATATTTTACCAGCCCAATCTCTACTTCAAATTTCTCTAAGAAGCATACCTCTTTAAAAAAGACCCCGGTGGATGACTTGACCATAGCACAGAAGATTAAATACCAACTCCTGGCGGAGAGAATCCTCTACTTCTGGGTCTAGGCTTAAGGACTGTGATTAAATATGTTCTCTGGGTTTCACTACTGGGACACGGAATTGGCCAGATATAAATAGCCCTAGAGTTAGCTGTGATTTTAAAGGAGATATGTTTATAAAGAAACCCAGACCTGGTCCCTAGCAACCTCTGACTGCTCAGTTGTGTATTTCTTAGGCACCCAAACTTGTACTAACACAAGTGGGAAGCTCAAAAAGCATGGCCTCAGTGTGGCAGCCCCTCAGATGGAGATGGCTTGGGTGCACATGGAATGAAGTTGACAAAGGCTTGTCTCAGGATTGGCAGAATCAGGGTCCTTGGAGAAAATGCATATAGGAGACCCTCACTAAAGCTAGAGACAATGCTTCCAAACTGGCCATTCAAGGATTCTATTCTGTGTCCAGAGCAGTATTTGCCTATGCCTTCTGTCTGGGAAGAGATGGTATCTGATGTACACACAGTAGTTACTGATGTACACTATGTTTTTCCTATTTTGCTCATAATCAATAGTTTTTATTGGGAAGTATTAGAATATATTGGAATTCAATAACATCATTTATCCATAGTTTACTAGCTTATGAAGAGCTCAGTGCAGAACTGATAGGACTGCCATCATCCAGAAATACTATATTCAGAGCTTATTTAAAACATGCAAATCAGAGAGGGAGCCAGTATGTCTTAAGCACGTGTTTATTACTGAGTGTAAGTCTGGGAAGCAGGATGGGGATGGTGGCTATGCCATCGAGGAGGTGAAGCACCCCTCCTCCTTTGCTCACTGTCCTAGTAGCCATCATTCTTTCTTCTTCCCAGCAGCTCCTATTTCCACTGAAGATCCATTTGTTTTGAGAGAGGCTAGCTTCGCTCTTGGCTCTAGCATTTGAGCAAATCATTTGGTTTCCATAACAGATGTTACTGAAGCCTACGACACAGGTCTGGAGGAACCTTAGAAGCTTCTCATCCTCTTCATAGAGCTCGTGTTTTAGCCCCTTCATTTCTTGTGGGCGCTTCCTGATAGGACCTAATGGGAGACAACTACTTAGGGAAATGTTACATTTTAGCACTTCAGAAAAATCATTAGTAAGGGATGTCTGATTTACTGTTAAAATAAGATGCTATTAAATATACATAGTGTGTTTTTACTTGATGGGTAACACAAGGTAGCTGTAAGTTGCATTATTTTACTTAAATTCAGTTATTTCCAAGCATGCTTTCTTATTGAGACCTCCAAAGCTAAATTCAGGGCAGAAAGAAATATTTAGATAGGTTGATTCTTTACATGGTCCAAGAATGTGTCTTACAATAAACAATTCTCCAGGAAATTGTTGTGTGAATTCTTTCTTGTCGTTTCACTTTCATTGCTGACTGAGGGTTTAAAAAAAATAGCTGTATAATATAGGATTTATCTGCTCAAGAAAAAATAAAAAATAAATATTTTTGTAATATCTTTCATGTAGGAAAATTTTTTGTTGTTATTTATTGAGCTGCCAGTGATAGAACTCAGTTTACTATAAAACATGGTGGGGGACATGGTCCCTGAACCTTGCAAAGTATCTGAGTTTGAGAGGTGTTTTAAATTTTTATTGAGTGATAAAATGTTTCCATTTCTGATCTCATATGAATCAAATACTCCCTGTGGTTTCTTGATGCTTTCAGTATTCGGTTTAGTTACTCAGCTTTAAAGCTGTACATCCAGTGATTTTGCCTGTGAATCATAATCACACTGGTTAAAAGCTTTCTTGGGACCCATTCACATCTCATTTAACACCTCCCTGCTACTGATCAGAGTGTGGACCCCATCTTGACTGCAAAAGTCTTTCTGTGCTTGCATCTTCTCAGTCGGGGGCTGAAGACACACTGAGCATTTTCTCCTTCAGTTCCCATTACAACTGCTCTGGATTTCCGTTGGCAGAAGATGAGACGCTAATGTTTACCTAGATTATATTTAAGGAGGAACTCCATGAAGTACTTGAAAGAAAACTGCCGAGATAGAACCTTCTGGGGAAGAACTTTTTATTCCACCATCCACATACATCAGATCTGGGTATATATATGAGATTGTTAACGTAGCCTAATTTTCTTTCTCCTCCTCACAAAGACAGGGGATTGCCCTTAAAAACATGCCCGAGGAGAAACTTGGCATGACTTCACACAGTGTGGGAGGAAGTCATCTCACCAAATGAACAATGTGCACTGGGAGCTCTTTAGGCCCAGTGGGTGGATGTTGGTCAAGCTGCATCCACATCTTGCCTTTTTGCTCACTGATCTCCTGACTGCATGGCCACAGACCATGTCCAGGATGAGAAAAGAACAAGAGGCAACTTCACAGAGTCGATGGAAGTGGAGAGCATTTTCTAATTGTATCTTTTTGGCCTCATGCATATTATTAGGGGGGTGAAACGTTAACCTACTTCTAGGTCAGATCTTTATTTAGATAAAAATTCATAATAACCATTGCTGATCATTTTTTTGGTGATCAGACCCTATCTGATTTATGGTCAGGACACTCTCCTCAGGAAAACACATAGGTGCTTATATTGCCACACTATTGAAGGCATTCACAAGAACAGAAAGGTAAATAGATACAATTTTAAAAGGACTGATTGAGGGCATACGTTTTACATCTCAACATGTTATTTCAGGTATAAAGGCTGGAGAAAACACCAGCAGTGAGACTGTAATAGTGACTCCTTTGTTAGAGACCATGTGCTTACTGTTTAATGGTTCCCCTGTCTGCACTAGCTGGTTTCCAGGACTGTGGTTCCTGAGACCAGAACAGTTAGCAGCATATTGTTAAGAATAGTGAGAATTGTAAGGCCATAATCTGTAGCTCTGAATCATAAGCAAAGTATAAGGATGGAAGGTAAAATGAAGAGCTGATGATCTATTCAGAGAGCCTCTACTAGAAAATCAATTAAATAATGATGGTGAATAAAAACAAGTCCAACAGCCCATCTACAATTCAAAAAGCTATGAAAAACGGATTTTTTTTTCTTCTTCCTGGCAATGTGTGATAACGCATGTGACTGCAAACTCTGAGCTGAACTGACATGAGGGTATGCATTGTCTTTATGCAATTTATCTTCAGGGCAGAAATAACAGTATGTTTATTAAGGAGGTACTTCCCTAGATAATTTTGAGAATGCTGTATAGGTTATGTTTTTGCTTTGCATTTCATTTATGCAATCTGAAAAAAATGTTTTTTGAATTATAATCTGGCACCAAGTGTTTCAATGTAAACTTAATTTTCATTCTGTGCTAAAATGGGACATTAGCATATATCAGTGTATTTGAAAATTTCACACTGAATCATGCATCTAGATTAAAAAAAAAAATCCCTTACCTTTACCTTCTCTGTTTTTGACATAAGAAAGGGCCAACCAGATGACATTACCCTCTTCAGATGAGGAAACTTAAGGTATCCTTGAAAATAGTCCCTTGAAGATTCATGTCCACTGGGCAAAGGCAACCTGGAAAGCACATAAAACCATATGCTTTTAACTAAGCCCTTTAGACTTGATGAGACTCAGTATTCATACTTGGAAAAGGGAGATAATATGTGTTACAGATTATTGAGAGAATTAAAGTAAGTCAAATTGTATAATGCATGTAAAATGCTTAGGGAATTTCTATATTCTATACACTTTTATAATCACTTCTGAGGGAGGTGGAAGACAGAAGAAAAAGTAACATGAGAAAATGTTCATAATTATTTTTCAAAGATATTTTCATTATAATTGAGATTAAAGTAAATTGGAACTCTGTTCTCCTTTGTAGTAGTGATAATAATTATGTATGTGTCTGTATTATAGTGCTATTACAGTTTATGTATTATACATACATAAACTAGCTAAGTCTTCCTGGCCCCAAAAGTAATATTGTCCTATTGTTTTATTGCAGATGAGGAAATGGAAGCACAGAAAGGTTATGTAACTTGTCTAAGGTCATGTATGTAATAAATGGCAAAGCCATGGTTTGACTCCTGACACCCTGAGCTCACAATATTCATATTATGCTATATACCTTGTGCTATAATTCCTCTTATTGAAAGTAGATTGCATATGGACATCTTCTACATAGCAAAGCAAAAATGAAAATAGTTCCCCTGTGGACAGAAAGTTCCTCAGTTATATGCTGTTGCCCGTTCAGCAGAGTATTTTGCTATATTAAATGACTGTTGCAAAGGTAAGAACTAAATATTAGTTCATGGAAAGAAGATCAGAGTCCACAGTTTGCTGTGTGGACCAAAATGGGATTTTCCGAATTTTGTACATAAAATTCATGTTTCATATTTTCTTTAACCTGGTTTTGATCATAACCCTTCTAAAACTCAAACTTCAAAAGTTGGCTTCTTTGGCAAATGGTAGTAGCATTCTAAATTAAAATTCTAGGTTTGTTATCAAATATCTCTTTGAATTTGAGACAGTTACTTAGCTTTTTTGCATCTCTTAAAATCATAAAAATCAGTGATAGAGTTATGGTTTGAAGTCTGTCACATAGGATTACAGAAACTGTAAATGATTCAAAGGATAGAGCATATAGAATATTTAGAATTCCTAATTGTTTTATTTTCATCGTGTCTTTGCAGATAATGACCTGAAAAAAGATTTAGCCATTTGGTGTCATTATTTTTATAACGCTTCACATGCTGCGGTCAGCAGACAGTGCTGCCTTCATTTTCCAGAGCAGCCAAACGATTACACGTGCGATTTGATCATGAAGAGCTTTCTTGATTTGAAGAGAGTCCCACCGTAATGTTCTATAGCATGAATTTCCTTTGTCCGAAAGGGCTCCTCATGAATGGCACCGTTCCTTTCAAAGCTCTGCGGTACTGTCTTCTGTCTCCCCAGCTGTCACTCAGTTCTTGGCTCTGCCAGCTGGATTGTGTGTGTTATTTGAGGCTTGTTAAAATCAATGAATTATAAACTGAGGTGCAAAAATCAGGGCAGCAAGGAATGAGAAAATTTCACACTAGTTCAATGCAGCCTACAGGACACCAAAAATATGGGCCATGGTCAGAATAAAAGTAGAGCCTTGTGGGAAGTGTTAAGAGTTTACAGAGTGAAGTTGACATCCAATTTTTGGTTCCAATTATGTAAAATTCAGAAATCATGTTTACAAAGACAACATGATATTTGGCTACTGTAATCATTTAAGGGAACACGAAGTAAACACAAGCCAAAATAGTATAACTCTTCATCTGGCGAGTATGTTTATTTTTTATTTAGATACTAGTTTAGTAGGACATCCATGGGAAAATACTGAAATTTACACCTTTCCCTTGGATTTCACATTTTCACATATCCTTTAAACACAAAATAAAATACTAATTTTCTGAAATTTTGCTTGATTTTAGTTGTTTTAGTGACTCTTTTAAAAAATACATAATAGTATTTCAATATTTTTGATAATTATATGTTTATTATTTTATGTAACTGATAGTGTAGGATTCCTTTAAATATTCAACTTGGTGCCAATGGTTAAAAATAATTAGAAGAAATCAGTGATTCAAGTGCTGAGTTTCCTAATATGGTAGTCACAAACCAAATAAATCAAAATGAAATAAAAGCAAAAATTCAGTTCTTCAAGCATATTAACCAGTTGTCAGGTACCAAATAGTCCCATATGGCTAGTGGCTAGCGTATTGGACAGTGAAGACGCAGAATGTTTCCACTGTGGCAGAGGTTTCTATGGGACCATGAACTTTAATTGATTCATAACAAATTGTGCATGATTTTGGTAGCTATTATATTAATCCAAGTATTTGGTTTATGTAATTCTGTATTTTAACATGTTTATATTCTGAGTGCAGTCCTTATCCCTACAATATGGTCATTTTAATAAGACACCCCAAAAAATTAGGATTTGCCTTAAATGTGTCAGTTTTTACCAGAGTAATATAGAGTTACTCGTGCTTTTCTATTAACTAATTTAAAAATAATAATTCCTTGAAAATTTCATTCTACCCAAATTCAGGAGAGATTAGGTAAGCAATGAACATATATTTATGAGTACATCCTATATGCAAAAAGTTATAAGACAACATTTGATTATAGGCTTTTGGTGAGAGAAATAACAGGACTTGAAAATCGGAGAAGTCTCTGTAGAAAAGGTGGGATTTTACATAGATCCTGATAATAGCAAAATGATGAAAAATATTTATAGCTGATTCATCAAAACAGCATATTGACTATTCAGTGTTCTGAGACACCTAATTATAAAAACTGTAAAAAGCATTTAGAATTTATCCGGTTGAGGAATTTTAAGTTCTATCAGACCTAACATCTATTTTAAACAAATATTTTTAATGCCCCCAGACCAAGATGGCTTAACATTCTCTTGAGCTTAACTAAATTTTAGACTGGTTTCTTCTGGACTATGGGCCCTTGACCTCCCTTTTCTTCATGTGTTTACTTTAGAAAACTTGTGATTGCAAATTCTTTCCTGGACCTCTGCAATGTAGATAAATTTCTCAGAAGCCTCTTATTGGTTTTATATCTTAGGAATGTCTATCCCAAGTGCCTGGAAGGCATCTCTCTGAAGGGTAATAATCAGAACAGATTCTCTCATAGGTTCAGTGGGAGAGTTGAAGTCTAATTTCTATAAACAACAATGAACAAACACACATGGCCTAATCATGTTAGCCAACCTCTCTCCTAATGTCCTCCAGTAATTTTTGGCTAGTTCACTAGTGCTTACAACAGGTTGAATTTAGTCTCTCTCATGTTGCAATAGCTTTGAGTAAAGTCTTCCTTGACTGTTTATCCAGTGCAATTGTTCTTTGAGAGCCTTTATTAGTTTCTTATTGCTGCTATAAAAAATTACCACAAATGTATTGACCTAAAACAATACAAATTTATTATCTCAGAATTCTGTAGTTCAGAAGTCCAAAATGGGTCTCACTGGGCTAGTCAAGGTGTTAGCAAGACCGCTTCCTTCTGGAGGCTCTAGTGAACAATCTTTTTCCTTGCCTTTCACAGCTTCTAGAGGCTGATTGCATTCTGTGGTCCTTGGTCCCATTCTCCAGCTTCAAAGCCAGCAGTTGGATCACTGTGTCCTCTATCTGTCCTCACATTTTCTGTGACACTGACTATTCTGCCTTCTTATATGACATTTGGTGAGATCATGTGAATCCTTGGAACCCTTCTTCTAAATAATGGAGGCATACCCCTCGTACACTCCCCCCCCCCCCCACACACACACATGCACACAGACTTGCCAAGCTTTCCAGAACAGCTATTGCAGGAAGAGCCTCGCAACCCTTGAAAATCACGTCTTTCCAACCTTCTCATTTTATGAAGGAAGATACTGCAGTTACCATTGGCCAACTGAAAAGCAATAATTGGAGATTTAGTTTGGGGATCATTTCAGGTTTTAGGGATACATTAAAGAATCACATTTACCAATTTTTTTCCCTCATAGGGCTTTTCATTGTTGTTGCTATGAAAGTGGCAAAAAATAATTTTAACATAGAATAGTAATTATGCAGTATACTAGAAATTGATATTTAGTCATAATACATTCATTAAACAATATTTATGATGTGGTTATTATGAGCCAGACACAAAAGAATACTTGAGATGACACCGTCCATGCCAAACATACTAAAATTTTTTAAATTTATTCTTCCTGCTATAGAAGCAAGGGGACTGTTTTGAGCATACAATGAAGTGATCTGATTTACTTAAAAACACTCTAATTGCTCTGCAGAGAATGGAGAATGGTAGAGGACTGGGGGGAGAATTAAATCAGAGCAACTGATTAAGAGTAGAATAGATGAGAAATTATAGTAAGTCAAGCTAAAGTGTGGTAATAGAGATAAGAGAATGAATTCCTGTGTTTTGCAGAGATAGAACTAATAGACTTATTGAAGGATTGAAGTTCAGAGGTATTGGAAGAAGGCATTTTCAGATTGACCTCTGGGCTTCTGAACTGAGAAAATCAGTGGCAGTCACTGACACAGAATTTGTGTGGGGGCTGGGGAATAATCCACAGAAGGAAGACCTTGAAGATTATTTTATTTACCAGGATCTCAGGGTTGAAATACACATATTTTAATTTCTTTGCAAAATTTGAATACTTGCATTAGACTAAAGTTTATGCACAATGTAAATGAAAACAGAATAGACATGCTTCATTCTTCATCATTATCATAACTAGTGAAATAATTTTTTATGGAATCTCAGCTTTTCCCTGGAAAATTACCAGAAAAATTCTGACAGATAATTACACTAAAAATCTCAGTTTCAATGGTACATATAATACCTCCTGTTTTCTTCTTCAAAGCTCAGGCAAATAAAAGAAATAATGATTGTTTTTCAGGAAGTATTTAACAAAGTAAAACTTTTTTGCAATTATATCTCTAGTCAGCACTTTCACGTATTTATGGTTTTAGATTATTTCTATGTACTATCAACTTTATGCCTTGAACACAGTGATATAATATCCTTAGTTAAACAAAATACTTAGATGAGTAAAATAAAAAAATACTCAGGTTACTAAGAACTCAGAATAGCACATTTTTTAAGCCATTGTGACGAAGATGTCACAAAAGCTTAAACCATTAAATGAAACCCCAAAGACTCAACACTGAACAGAAGGTGTTGCATTTAAATAATTAAATTCATTAGTTTGCATATATCTTCCTTATGATTGCTTAATTTTTTGGCAATTTGAATGTTGGCATTAAAAATCTGTCAGTTTACAATAGATTATAATTTTTCTCAATGAGGTAAAGAAAGGCCCATATCAGTGTCTATGTCCTGCTTAATATGTTCTTATTAATTTCCTTTTATTCACCCTGCTTTGTGTGAGATTATACTATTGAAGATAAATAAATATTTATATTAGAAACAGACACCAGAGCAGTCTATTGCTGATTACTTGCTATTATAATCCATTATTTAAAACTATGCACACACACACACACACACACACACACACACACACACACATACACACAAGAATATGTGGTATATAATGGAATTAAAGCCCCACTATTACAAACTATTCTGTTACCTTCTCTTAAGGCAGTCTGTTTCTTTCTACTAGATTTGAAATTGTTACTGGTGTTTCTCATTCTGTGTCATCAGGAAAAACTTAAAGAGCCTCAGAATAAAAAAAACCCCACAATTTTAAATTCCTATTTTGCCACCCATTTTGCACACCCCCTCCATTACTTTGGGTAGTTTAATCAACTCCTCAGAGTTCTAGTTTCTTTCTTTATAACATGAAGTTGTATCTACTCTGAAAGGAAAATTTTTAATATTCAGTTGAGGTTGTATATTGCCTAATTTAGTATCTGGCGTATACAGATTTCTCAATAAAGAAAAGAAACTATCTGGAAGTTTGTATTCTTTGACCAATATCTCCCTATTTCCCCCTCCCCTCAGCCCCCAGGAGTCACCATTCTATTCTCTGTTAGGCTTTATTAGATTCCACAAAAAGTGATATTATAGAGTATTTGTCTTTTTCGGTTTGTCTTATTTCATTTTAACATAATACACTCAAGGTCCATCCACGTTGTCCCAAATGAGGGGCTTTACTTCTTTATCATGATTGAATAATATTCCATTGTGTATGTGTACCACATCTTCTTTAGCCATTCATCCATTGATGGACACTTAGGTTGTTTCCATGTCTTGGCTATTGTGAATAGTGCTGTCAAAAAGCACTGGGTGCAGATATCTCTTTTAGATACTGATTTGATGTCCCTTGGATATATATGCCCAGGAGTGAGATTGCTGAATCATTTGATATTCCTATTTCTAATTTTTTTGTGGAACCTCCATGCTACTTGTAATAGTGGCTATATCCATTTACATTCCTACCAACAATGTACAAAGGCTTCTTTTCCTTCACATCCATGCCAACACATTATCTCTTGTCTCTCTGATGACAGTCATTCTAACAGGTTTGAGCTGATATCTAATAAGTTCTGGGAATGCAAACATTGTGATTATAGTTAACAATACTGTATTATATACTTTGAAAGTTGCTGAGAAGAGTAAATCTTAAATTTTGTTTTTGCCACCAAAAACATTGTTAATTATGTGATGTGATGAAGGTATTAACTAAAACTCCAGTAGAATCATATTTCAGTATATGTGTAGCAAATCAACAAGTTGTATACCTTAAAATTACACAATGGTGTATGTCAATTATATCTATCTCAAAGCTGGAAAAAAAGAAAAGGGATATAATATGAGGCTCGAATAAAATTCTTAAAATTTATCTCATTTTTTATGGTTTGAAATAAAGCATTACAGAAAGAGTACAAGGTGGAAAGAACATCTCTGATATCTTAGTGACCCCAGTCTTCTCAATAATTGGTTATTATATAGTCCCTCTCAGGTTGAATCACTGGTCATATGTGATTAATGGAATTCAGCAAAAGTGATAGTGTTTGACACCCAAGACTAGCTTGCAGAAGGCATTTCAGCTTTTGCCTGGGTCTTCTGGACATGTTATTATGAAGGAGGCAAGACATCATGCTTGAGAATGTTCAAGCTACCTTGCAGGGGGATCTATGCCAACAGGAGCTGAGACCCTTAGCCAAGCCAGCACCAATATGCCAACTGTCTGTGAACCTTGAAAGAGGCTTCTCTAACCCAAGTCAAGCCCACTGATTATTGCAACATAACCTCATGAGAGACCCCACAGCCAGTATGCATTGCTGAGTCACTCTTGAAAACCTACCTAACAGAAATCATGAGAGTCAATAAATGATTATTGTGTAAGCCACTGTATTTTAGGGTAATTTCTTATGTGCATTAGATATCTAATACAGATTGTGCTGCCAGGAAGAGGAGTGCTGCTGAAACAAAAACCTGAATGTGTGGCAGTAATTTTGGAACCCAATAGCAAGCAGAAATTGAAATGACCTTGAAGAGACTATTAGAAGCCTGAAGTTCCCTGAGGAGGCTTCGGCAGACTACTTGAAAGTGAAGAAAACATTACTGGAAACTTGAAGAAAGATGATCATTGTAGAGTAGTAATAAGAAAAGAGAAATTATCTCAAAGAGTGTGCACATGGCATTTATATAATGATGTGAACACTAATAAGATTCATAGGAGATTCACAAGGTTTTTATAAAGATTAGAGTATCAGAATACCTTTGACTTCAATTAAAATTGACAGATACAACACAAAATGAAAACAGGCACATGGACTTCCTTACTGTTATGGACAGGAACAAGTTGAAAAAACTTCTCAGTTGCAAACACCAGCCACTTTTTATGGAAGAGTAAAGATGACACAGAGTGCAGAATCGAGAGTTCAAGGGACAGAACAAAGAGCCAAGGAGAATTATTCCTAGGGAGTAAAAATTATATATAAATAAAGAATTGTCATTGTGTACCTGGCCAAATTTCAGAATTGTTAGGGAACAGTTGACAGCTATGTGCTCACTTTTTCTCTTTTTGAAAGCGAAAGTCTAGAGAGGTTATCTGTTTTATGATTGTATAATGGGTATGTGACGGGGTAAGAGAGAATCTAACTTGTCTTTTCAGGTCACAAGTCTTAAATTGAAAGGAACTGTTTTCAGGTATTTGTACTCTGATAGTCATACCTAAAGTGCTATCTGCACTTGGAAGCAGAATTTGAATGAAATGGGATGTTTTAGGGTCTTGAGAAGGGTAGAAGTTTTTGCATATAAAGAGTCATGAATTATTAGGGGGCAAGTGGATAAACTGTGGTGGTTGCGCTCTAAGATGGTCCCAGTGATACTCTCCTCCTGGCATTCTGTCCTTGTTTGGTACCTTTCCACATGAAATCAAGGCTGGCCCTATGTGCCCAAAAGAATATAGCAGAAGGGATGATGTATGACTTCTACAGATAGGACAAAAGCATGCAAACCTCTGCCTTGGACTTTGGATTGCTTGATTTAGAGAAAGTCAGACACCATGTCCTGAGGACGTTCAATCTGTACATAAAGAAGCTGAGGCCCCCAACTGTCAGCCACTCCAATTGGTAAACAATGTGATATGTGTGATACATCTTGGAAGAAGACTGTCTAGTCTCAATTAATTCTTCAGATGACTGCATCCAGGATGACTATCTCATGAGCGACTTAAAGTTAGAACATGTCAACAAATCCACTCCTAAGTTATTGAACCACAGAAACAGTGAGAGAGAATGAATTTTTATTATTTTAAGCCAGTCTTTAGGATGCATTTATGCAGCAATAGATGATATTCTGCTAAAGCACATCTGATTCAAATTCACAATTTTTCCATTTCAAAAAGGTGTATACATTTATCATTTTCAAATATGAGAAAATTAGGTATTAGACAACATATGGAAAAATTCCTTAGAATGTTGATCTGGACTTGGAATAGGGAAATTAAGAACTGTAAAGACTAAGTTTTGTTTAAAATAGCTGGTGGGAGATAAAATAAATTTGTACTTGTCGTATGATCTGGGTAAAAAATAAGTTCTAATTTCTAGTATTAGTTAAACTTTATGTCCCTAAGAAAAAAATGAAGCACTTGAACTCACACTGAATTAGCTCTTAGTTATTAGAGTATCAAAGAAGAAAATAAGCCAACTGAAGAAAGGCCCTGCTTCTGATGTGATTAATAGCCTTTGTGGAGAATATCTAGTGTTCTCATAAATAGGTACTGTGCATGCAGGCCGAGGCTGGCAGCAGAGGACTGGTTCCTGGCCATAAGGTGGCGCTATACGCATAAGCACCTGCTGGTATTTGAATGGTGTTCCTGAGATCTAGTCAACTTTATTATCCCTTCCTCAGGAGTTTTGTGAAAATCATGATGCTTGTCCTTATATAAGTTTGTCTCTAATTTTATGGGCCACGTATTCTCTCAGGAAGATAAGGACCTTTGACTCAATATGTTTCATATCCAAAAATGTGTTAGATTTCCTCATCTCTCCTTAGTTTTTTATATACATTTTGTGACTATGCATAGTTTACATTAGCAGGCATGAAATCATGTTTGAGATAAAGTGGAAAAGAGATTATGGAAGTTTGCTCGAGAGGACATCAGCATATCTACTATCATTATGATACAATTAAAAAAATTTATATCAAAGAGAAATTTAATATTACCCTTGTATTTCACTGAATTTCATTTATGGTGCATCTTCACCCACCAGGATAGAGTAGTTAATTATCACTTTTTCAGTCCACAAATGCTTGGTGGAGGAATATTTATGAAGTTTTATCATTTTTTTTGGAGAGGTGAAATATACAATAGGATGCTATACAATAAGAATGGTAGTTGTTCAGTATTTTCTATGCAGCCGCAAATGCATTTATATTACTTTGTTCTTTATTTATAATAACCTGACAGAGTATGGATTATCATTTCCATTAGAAAAGAAAGAAATTGGTGTTCTTAAAAGACAAGTTGCCATAAGTCACAAAATGTAAGTGTAGGATTCTGACTCATCTCTCTGATTCCAGAAGGGAGCTGATTCTATTGTACCACACTATCTCTAACTTACAGACTAATCCTTGCAAGTATGTCCTTGAAAATACATCATGTTGTGCTTGATTATAGCCCATGTATCTTTGTTGATTTGTGGTTTACTGAATTCTAGTTCTGTTTTTGCATGGAAAATTTCTTTCAAATTCTTTTTTAAAGTGTAATTTACTGTGGTATATCATTATGATATATGCTTGAATTTTAGAAACCATAAACAGTTTGCCAGTATCACTACAGAAGCCATTTTATGTTTTCTTTCTCACATATCTGAAATAAGAAACACGTTGTATACTATTTTATAATGTGGTTCTATATCCTGCAGATTCAGAGCCTTTGTCTTTAATACTTACATCCTGAGTATTCTAGGTTAAAACGGCACAGTGCCTTTATGAAGATATGTATTTAAAATTCCTTAAAGCAGGCTATGACTTCTAATTGTTTAGATTTTAAAACTAAAATGTACAAATTTGGGAGCATAATGTTTTTCAACTAAGCTAGATGGTAAGGAATAAACAAGATATTTCTATAGAGCTAGCTCAGAGGGTACGTATAAGTATTTAGTCTTGTGTTAGCAGTTACTTCTGAACTGTAAAGAGAATAATAGTATAAAGGGTATTTAAGTGCAATTTGTAAGTCTTTTTAAACTTAGATTTAATATGTTTATTAACATTTGCATAGATAAGTGTCTACACAAAGGATTGACAGAGAGGACTGAAGGATTAAAGAGAAGTCTGTCATTTCCAGGGATGAGATCCAGACTCTGCATTTTAAAATACATCTTTATGAAATAATTGAAACAGAAGCTGCGCGTTTCCACATCACCTTTCATTCTAACTTAAAAAATGACTGGCTTGACAAGGCTTGATATTAATTTTGCCTTTGAACCCTGTCAAATTTTCACTTACTCCTTTGATATACTTAAGATAGGGGGGAAAAAAAGAATCTTAGAAACGTGTCCAGAGCTGTATATCTATAGGCTCTTCATCAGTCACATTTTGTTAATTCATCCTAAGTCCATGGTTAATATTGCTATCTCATTTTCAACCTGAGTTTAGTTTCACAATTATGTTTGCAAATAACCCAATACCACTCATGTCATTTAACTGTAAAGTTGTATTTGTTTTTCTCACACAGGATTACTTGTCCAAACTCCCCCATTGCTATGGTTGTTAGGTTCAGCCAGGCCACTTCATTCTTCACATAGTATAATCTTACTTGTTTCAGTTTCCATCCTCCACCCACAATGATCCATTCTGCATATTGTAGAGAGATCAGCCTTCCTAAAATACCAATTCCACTCACCTGCTAAAAATCTTGGAAAGGTTCTGTAACTGATGCATAGTGTACCCCAAATGCAGGAAGTAGTACAGATGTTTTAAAGACAGCTGTACTGGGTGGACCACTACTGCCTGGAAATCTGGCCCTCAGGTCACTTCTAGTCTTTGCATAGCATCTTCTTCAGCTTTTGCAAGAATGGGTCACTGAAGTAGTGAATATGCCTATAGTGCCCCCTACAAGCAGTGGCGTCAGGACACTTTCCTTTTTTGTGAAGGGTTGCTTTCCAGCTTGTAAATTTGGCACTTCTATTAGATTCTTATTATCCATTCAGAAGATAGTTCATAAGGACATTGAAAATACCCTCTGGAGATTTCTACTGCAACATAAGACTAATCTTGGCCAAAAAATTTCTGCTGGGAACTGATTCTTCTGAGCTCAAAATAATTACACCTGGAAACAATTTGAACAAATGTCTCATAACATTGGAAGAAAAAAACTATACAAAATGCCTCAAGAAAATCATTTCAATCACTTGCCAGATTTGAAGGATGAAGCTATTATGCCTTAAACTAAAAGTTAAGGCCTTCCTGTGTCTGCACATAACTTGTTTTCTTCACTCCTACAATCCTATTACCCAAAGCCAAGTGTACATCATAGTGATTCAACAGTTGTAAACATTGTGAAGTGCCCACCACAGTAAGTGCAGTTACAGTCCATCACCATACAAAAATATTACAGTATTATTCACTGTATTCCATATTCTGTGTTTTCATCTCTCTGACTTATTTATAATTGAAGTTTTTACCTCTATATCCTCTTCACCAGTTTCACCTACCTCTTGTGGAACTGCCAGTTTGTTCTCTGTATTTATGAGCTTATTTCTGTTTCATTTGTTTGTTTATTTTTCTAGATTACACATGTAAGAGAAGTCATATGATATTTGTCTTCCTCTGTCTGACTTACTTCACTTAGCTTAATACCCTCTAGTCCACCTTTGGCAATCTAGTTATAAATGGCAAGATTTCATTCTTTTTTATGGCCGAGTAATATTCCATTGTATATACATACCACCTCTTTATCCATGCATCTACTGATGGACACTTAGGTCGCTTCCATATCTTGGCTATTGTAAATAATGTTGCAATAAATATGGGGGTTGCGTAAATTTTTCAAATTAGTGATTTCGTTTTCTTCAGGTAAATAACCAGAAGTAGACTTACTGAATCATATGGTATTATTCTGCTTAATTTTTGAGGAACTTCCATATGGTTTTCCATACTGGTTGCACCAATTTACATTCCCACCAGTAATGCATGAGGGTTCCCTTTTCTCCACATCCTTGTCAACACTTGTTATTTCTTGTCTGATAAAATGATGTTTTTTCCTGAGCATTTTCATCCATTTTGCATAGCAAGATTCTTTGTTAACAAATCTAAATATTTCCCTCTGCTGAAAATCACTTAACTTTATTTTTTCAAAAGACCAGAAGTTAATAAAAATGTAACCAACCAAAGACAAAAATTTATGAAATTAAATAATACCAAATAAGAAATAAGATGTAGTTTTACCAAGAATGTGAGACAAGATGTTCATTACACCTGCTTTCTCCTATTAATGAAATTATTTAAAATATTACTATGTACTTCACAAGTGATTTAGAAAAGCTCATTTTGACCAAGTGATATAGTATGCTCTGATTCATAATTACATTTGTGGTTATTTTTCTTTTTTCTTAGCATACCCAAGACATACATGCTTTACCTAAATATGCAACAACATTTTATTCTGTGCGTAATATAAAGTAATACATATTTCAGGCCATTTATACCCTTGGTTGTAAAAATAGAGGAAGAAATAACCCTTAAGGAATTACAATTACATAGAGAAATAAGATAAGTAACATTGTGGGACCAAATATGAGACGTGCCAAAGTGTGGTCACTGCATTGGCCCTGCATCTACCCAACCCATGCAAGTCGAATGCTTTGCCCTCCAAACTTGTGTCCTATTTTGGGTCTGAGGACCAATTCTACCTTTAGTCAGATGGATTATGAAGATCTCCATATCTATAGCTCATTTTTGGAAATACATTTTCCCTGCGGCCATCTCGCCTTTGTTTGCCAAACACAGATCCCTAAGAAATACAGTCAGGGCCATGAGCCAGCCACGTGCCTGTTCTTATCTTTGTGAATTGGCTCCATGACATAGAAAGGAACCTATCTTCTTTTGCTGAAGTTTAGAACCTCAAGCACGTTTAGAGAAATGTATTCTACCCTTGGTTTCAACCAGTCTCCCTTGAAAATACACCATCTGAAGTTTGAATTTCTCACTATATGGATTCCCCAAACTTTTATACTGCCCACACTCCTCCTACGTAAAACCCAATAGTGGAGTCGAGCTTTATATTCTGCATAAGCAGTGGCAGGTTTTCTATGCTTGCTCCTCTTAGAACTCATTTTTATTAGATTTTAATGTATCCATAATTTCTATTATTACTACTAATATTAGCCCCAACAGCAAACATTGATATTGACTGTATGGTTAATACTAATATGTTGTAAGTGTATGTCCACAAAAATATGGAAAATATTGAAAAATAATGTCATAAAATGTTTAAATTCACTTTGAAATTAGTAAAGGTAGTTTTGAAATTATTTTTTTGACAAAACATTTACTTTTTTATTTTTTAATCTGGATTACATTCCAGGCTTTTACTAGAAGGTATAAACCCCACCTCTTAGCCTTAGTTAGTATATAACATTTAATCAGATTTTATAATACTATGTTTTGTTTTTATTTAAATTCATCTTAGTTTTTTCTGTTATAATAGCAGCCACAATATGGATAAGATAGATGGACCCCATTTTTTACCACAGGTCCTCTAATCATGCTAGAAAATTTCATAATGTACATGGAAATGGCAGAAGTTCCTCTCCTTTCTGAAATTTGGATTATACTATTAGGAGTTTATTTGCTTGTGTTTATTTATTAGCATATTAAGAGACAATCTTGCAAATTGTGAAATTTTCATTTTGATTTAATAATTGACATTTACCATAATAAGTATTTGTTTCTCATTTTATATTTTGTCTGTTTTTCACTAGCTGTACAGAATATCTTAATGGCCTGTACTTAGTAGCAAATATATGTTGTCCATTATACTCTCCCAATTAATATCTCTACTAGTGGTAACCAAATGGGAATGGAATGGCAATGTTTCTAGAAATGCTGTCCAGGCAATGGTCTTTTGGCCAAATGTCTTGTAAAGTGCCATATTGATTTTGTTATAAGAAACATTTGATATTTTGAAAAGAAATCAATAGAAGACCCAAATAATTTAGATACTATCTCTTAAATCAATACTAATGTATATTGCTTTCATTAACTATTTGTGACAATTTGAAGTCTGTATTTTGTGATTTATATTATTTATATAATTTTATTATAAAACTAAAAAGTAATCTTTTACATTATTTTTAAAGCATAATTTCTTAAAAATTATTTGGCATTTCTAGCTTTGTCAAATAATTAAAATAAGGATTTATCTCTGGATTTACTCTTAATTTTTAATAAACTCTCAAAATAAGCAATGAGATATCAATGCATTTATAATGGAAAAGTTTTTTAGACATTTATAGGGAATTTTAGAATTCAGTAACATTTGAAAAGGAAAGCTAGGTTAAAAGAAAACCAATTAATGAAAATCATATCCAAGTCACTTTGAGATAACCAAAATACATTTTATCAATATTTATTTATATTTGTGTTAATATTTAGCAGTCATGATGCCGACTATGGTTAACAAATATTTGTTCCATTAAGCAAATCACAGTGTAATTGAGCTAATGCCTGAAATTACAAAGTCACTGGGCTTTTACTGGTTTAGTCTTGGATAATTCATTTATTCAGTTGTTAGCCTATCAGTTACAAAGATTTGACTTAGAAACCTATGTTAACACATAAGTGTTTGAAAAATATGCAAGTTTCTTAAATAAGCATATTTAATATGTTTAGATAAGTAAGGAAAAGTCTATGTACTATTTCAAAATTCTAGGATGTCTGATGATACATTTCTAATGGGAAGCCCTGTCTAGGTCTTCACTCTTAGAAAAGGTTACTAGTCAGTTTACATATGAATAAATACAAATTGATAAAAGTCCAAATAAATATTGGTAAGCTTTTTAAAAAATATTCCTTTTAGAAACTAGTTAAAGAGCACGGGAAGTTGGGGCACTGGGGTCCCCTATATCTAAATGTGAATCACAACAGTGATTGTATGACGCTGAGCAAGATTTTCAGTCTTAGAATGCATGTTTCCTGTTCTGTAAGTAACAATAACCTCAGTTTTCATAGGGTTGTTATGGAGATTTAATTAACTAATACAACATTAAGATCTTGGAATGCATCCTGATAGTTCTTTTTTAATGGAGGTTAACTTTTGTTTTCAAATTGTTTTACTTTTGAAGGGAAAATCTTTCATCTGTAATAATTTTAGAAGCAGTTCTTTCTATTATACTGATCTACCATAGGGTTTTAATAGGCTATTCATTATCAGATGGTAAACTTTCTCCACAGGAGTGATTTTCAAACAGAATGGAAGTTTGGCTGTATATCCCTTATCTTACGAAGGTGATGGTATAGAAATCAAAATTATTTATGCACATGATTGTACTACTTCTGTCACCTCAGTGATGTGGTGTGGGCCGTGGGAGGCCCCTGAGCTGAAGGTAGAGTGAGATGGAGCCAATTTCCCCTGGCCACTGTGATCCAGAGTCTGGGGACAGATTGATGACTCTGGACACAAGGACAGCTTGTATAAAGTCGCTGTTCCAACTGCTTTGGCCACTCCGTATTTCCTGTTGATTCTGAACACAGTAACCATATTGGGAACCCTAAATCCTTAGGATAAAATATAAGGCATCTTCAATATTCTCTGAGTTCCTATTTGCCCTTAGACAAAACATACTGGATAATATGTTAATGTGTGTATATGTAAGTATATGTGTTTGTATCTATTGTGCGTATGTGTGTGTGTGTGTGTGTGTGTGCGTATGAGGAAACAGAGAATGAGAGATTTATCATAAAAAAAAATTGTCAAGTGATCACGGAGGCTGAGAAGTCCAGACCCTGAAAGGCTGGGACCAGGAGAGCCAGCAGTATGGCTCCAGTCCAGGCCTGGGTCTAAATGCGGGAGACCAATGTCCCAACTCAAAGCCAGGCAAGAGAGAAAGAATTCTTATTTTATCCTGTTCAGGCCTTCAGTGGACTGGGCGAGGCCCACCCACGTTGGGTAGGATAATGTGCTTTGCTCATTCTATTGATTTGAATTGATTTATATTTTTTAAAGGTGATATGTGATCAGAATTGAAACCCCAGTGACTGTATAGGAGGTAGGCTGGTAGCATAATGGATGGTCTAGTTTTGATGTGTGCAAAACGGAAGGGGCGGAAATAAATTGTAGAGATTCTCTTTCTGAAGACACTCAGACTTAATTAACCATTGTCTGTAGGCTAGATATACCTCCAGGCAACCAGGCTGTGACACTTGTCTACATGCTGTTTGGGAAAGGAATTATGGAGAAGGTGAACAGGGACATGGTAGCTTGTGTGGGAGGCTACTTCAATAATTACGGCAAGAGATGATGCAATATTGGAAGATTGTTAGTCATAGAAATAGAAATGAATGTATTTGAGGTTGGAACCAGTGAAACAGATTGGATGTGGAAGGCGGGAGAGGAGAATGGGGTAAGTAAGTGTAATTCCTAGGCTTTTGGGCTGAGCATCTGGTTTATGGTGATATTTTCTAAGGTTAGAAAGAATGGAGAAGAAACAGGCTTTGAAGGTCATTTCATTTTAGATGTGCTACATTTGAGGTACCTGTTAAATTTCCAAGAGAAGACTTCAAGCAGTTGGGTACATATGTTAAAAAAAAAAAACAATTCTGGAAATCAGAGGAGAGTCTAATGGTAGAAAATAATTTTGGAAGTCATCAGTATGGAGACACTTTTTAAACTGTGGGCCAGATGAGATCTCCTGGAGAGATGTCGTTGTTACCCAGGACTGAAGTTGCCAGAATGGAGAGAAAATGTGTAGGAAGTGTATTCAGCAAAGTGACTAGGAAGGACTAGGCAAGGGAAGAATGAAAACCAATAAAATGCAGAATCAAGAAATCCAAGAGAAGAAAATCTTTCAAGCAGGGAGCGTCAACCTCAACGAAAGCTTCCAGGAAATCTAGAATGACAACAAACAGGAACCAATGAATTTGTCACTCTGCAGGTCTTTGGTGACTTTGATTAAGGAAGTCACAGTCGGCGCAGAGACAGAAGTCAGAAATGTGTGGATTGAAAGTGAAAAGAAAATGAGGATAGGGAGCTATACTTGCACCTCTTTGAAAGGTGTTATTCACAAGAGGGCTCGAGAAATGGGGAACACCTGGAAGGATGTTCATGGGAAGTTTTTTGTCTTGGTTTTTACAGAACTGGTAGAATTGTCTTTCCTTCTTTTTTGTTGTTGTTGTTCACAGAAATATCACGGAGAAAAACAAAATTGACACCCTTAAGGTGAGGAAGGATGCACAAGGAGCCCACAGGGAGGAGGTGATTTGAGAACCGCAGAGAGATTTCTGCTCTGTAACAGGAAGAAAGACAAAGAATATGTGAACAGGTTTAGTCACACTTGTGGATTTGGCAGCGGAAGATGAGGGAGTCTGTTTAAATTGCTTCCGTTCTCTCAGTGAGGTGTGAGGACAGAGTCCTCAGATGACAAGGGGATGAGGATGCTTGAAGAATCCGGAATTTAGCAGAGCAGGCTTTGTGAAATCACCCTTACAGTGCACGGCGCAGAGCACCAGGTAGGACTGTTACAAAGTGTTCTTTTGAGCCTTGTGGGCCTGAATTAAAATAAGACAAGTCCACGCAGTTGTGTGATTTTCTGCATGATTTTAGTGGTCCTGTCTACCAGAAGAGGCCAAAATATGGGATGGGATGGTGTATTAGCTTCCTAAGGCTGCTGTAATGAAGTACCACAAACGTGGTGGTTTAAAACAATAGAAATTTATTACCCTCTCTGTTCTGGAGGTTCGAAGTAAGAAATCAAGGTGTTAGCAGGGCCATGCTCCTTCTGAAATGATAGGGGAACCCTTTCCTCTTCCTAGCTTCTAGTGGTTTAGTGGCAATCTTGGTTTTTCCTGGTTTACACTTGCATAACTCCAGTCTCTGCCTTTGTAGTCACATGGAATTCACCTGCCCATCTGTCTCTGTGGCTGGTCTTCTTTAAAGGCACTAGTTGTGTTGGAATAGGGGCTTACTTTACCCCACTGTGATCTCTGACTTAACTAATTACAGCTGCAATGAACTAGTTCCAGATATGGTCATATGCTGGGGCCCTGGGGTTTAGACTTGAGCATGTTTTTCCAGCAGAGGAACACAGTTCAACTGGGTGCTTTTGTGGGTAAGTATGACTGAGAGAGAGGCAAGGAGTTAGCTGTCTTCTTCCAGCCTCAGGAAAGTCTGGTGTGTTTTCAGAACTTGGTTTTCCTCACTTCTAAAACGAGAGACTTAGTCTTGAGGATTTTTTATATACCTTCCAACTTCAACATTATATGATGTACCTATCTGTATTCTTAGTTCATACTTCATTTTAGCCTAAGGGCGGTAAAGCTTTCCTATCCCTTTAGATAATACCTATTCTTGATGTATTTCTACAGTAGAAAACATGAAATAGGTATGTAGACTTTGGCTATATTAGGGCAATATCAAGAAAAAAATGGTTAGCCCAGGGATCACAGGACTCTGAAATATTTAGTCCGCTTGAAATATTGTATTCGCTGTTACTCATAAAGTTGGATTGAGTCTGGAGAACCTGAGCAGAAGTAAGACCAGTGGCTGGATCTGGATCTGCATGCTGACTGCAGCCCTTAAGCTAAGCATGGGACTGACAGTATGAAACTTGCCTTTGTGTGATGCAGTAAATAATATCCTGCAGTTCATTGATAGATGTTCCATTGTGGTTTATTTAAAAAGCTATTCAAGTATTAAATACCACAAAAATAATTTATTGTTGTAATTTTCATGATTTCAATACCAATAGAGAAGAGTTACAGCCCCAAAAGCTTATTAGCTACGGTGATGACACTTATTTTTCAAAGACTGTACCTTGCTTCTAGTTCTGTTTTTAATTTTAAATTACCTAGCTTGCTGAATATCTTCATTCTGCAGGGTTTTTTTTTTTAAAAAGCCTTTTGGATTAATATATTGCCTTTCATCTCAGGGAAAAAATCACATATATCCTTTCTGAAGGATTTATTATCCAAAGGACAACACTGCTCTTTGGTTGGTACCTTGTATATAATTATGCTCTAAGTTATTATGGAAATTTTTTTATCAAAAGTGGCAGAAAATTAAAAATGCTGAGATGGGTATCTTTATCTTTACAATCAAGTGAAATTGGCATTTTCTACAGTTTAGGAAAGATTCATTTTATTCTTCAGGCCTTGTGGTATTCTTAGAGACAAAATACGTAATATTAAAATACCTAAATATGATTATTAGCCATTTCAGAATGATAATTATCCCCCTTATTTTTTTTCTTTTAAAAATAATATATTGTGACAAATATATACACATGGGAAAAATTGAAGGGTGTAAAATAGTTCCTGTCTCCTATGACTGTTTCGTCTCAGGTCAGTCTCTGTTCTGTTCTACTGAATGTCTAAAGAAAGCTTCAAATATCTATTCCTACGTTAAGAAGTACATGTTAGCATCTGATGCTTGCATTTCTGTGTCCTTGATGCCTCTATAAGTCAATCTGCATAAAACCCCAAAGTTTTATTTGAGTTTTTATTAAGAGACAAGCTTGTGAAGAATAGGGTTCCATCCCTGCTTATCATTTCACACATATTTATTGTCAGTCTATGGTAATACAACTAAAAGTACATGTATATGATAAATAATGTATGAACCAGTTATTATTGTAGGCATTTTAATGTGCACAATGTTATAATTATTCTTATTATGATCTTTGTTGATAGAATAATTTTATATAAGGACACTTAATTCAGAACTCCTATTAAGAGTTTACATTCTCTTGGCGAAGAAAGCAAGAGATTGTGAAAACATGGACTTTGGACTCAGGCAGAGCTGAGTTCAGATCTTGCTGTTTTGCGCTGTCAGTAAGATGCTCGGCTTTGCACTTTTCAGGAGAAATCCAAAGCAGATTAACTCAAACAGGAAGTCAATGATTGGTTCATATACCTATCAGGGGTAAGATTCATTTTAGTTAACTGCTCAATCCAGGAGCTCAAATAAAGTAGGCAAAATTCTGTTTCTTGCTACATGTCTTGGTTCTGATTTCCTCAATATATTGATTCCAGTCTATATGTAGTTTCTTCCTTAATTCTTGGAAAAGTGGCCACTAGCAGTTCCACACACACACTGTATGTGTAGGCAAGATAAAGAATTGTGCACTGTCCCGTATTACCCTTATTTCAAATCTGAGGAAAGAGTCTGGATGGCCTAGTTTAGGTTGCACAACTTCCCATGTGGCAGGAGAGGTCAGATATCAGACATTCATGATAGATTGGCTCTTCATGACTGTGTATGACAGAGGAGAGGTCACCAGAGGAAACTTAGTTGAAGAAAAGGGCAGGTATGAAAGATACTCTGAGAATTTAAAAATAGCACAAATCCAGAACACTCTAGCTTTTCAAATTTAAGTTCTAAGTTCTAGCTTTTTCAAATTTAAAATGTGAGTAATCACACTTTAAGGAGGATTAATGTAAATATATGTAAAATGTCGAATATAGTGCCTGGAACATAGTGTTTATTAACGGCAGAATTATCGTTCTTAGATTATATAGTACTAAATAAAAAAGGTACTATTAATACTTAATGCACATAAACATGTACGAAGCATCCATGCTTGGTGGTAGAAAAATAGAAATAATTCAAAATTCCTTCTTTTGCAGTATCAGGCTGTAGTTTGTTATATTTCTTTGTGTGTGCATACCTTCATGCATTCATGAACATGGGGGAAAGGGAGTTAGAGAAACAGGCACCTAACAAGAATACATTTAAAAAAAATACTGTATTTGAGCTATGATAGTTATATGAGAGTCCAGAAAAAGAGGGTCTGATTCCAAAATTTTGGGGACTTCTGCAAGTAGAAGATAATGAAGTGGAATTTCAACCAGGTACAGGAGTTTTTTAGTCGGGGATAGTGAAAAGGACATAGCAGCTTGAGTATGGCTAGAGGCATGAATGAACGTGGTATGTTCAAGGGACTAAAGGCATGTATGAGCCTTCAATTTCTGCACAAAGAAATTGTCACACATTTAGCAGTTTAAAGCAACCCATGTTTCTTTATCTTATGATTTCTATGAGTCAGAAGTCTCCCCATAAAGTAAAAGGCAGGAGTCCACACAGAATGTATGGAACCAGGAAGGTAGGAATAGAATGGAAGATTAGTCACAGAAGGGTCAATATTTTTAATTTAAAAATATAGTTAAAAGTTTTGCCTGGACTATCACATCAATAAGATTTGTTGCTTTAAATATGTTCTTCTCTAGTGAGTTTAATTTTAAAATCATTTAAAAATGTTTACCATGTCCAGTCACTTGACATAGAGAGTCCATTAAAAAGTACCTAACTTCCTTGAGGTTTTAATGTGCTATGTGAATAATGATACATAACTTGTCTAAATACCACAAAATTTGTCTATCCAATAAAATTTTTAGCTATTTATAATTTATATTAAAGTAAAATATGGGTATTTTAAAAGTATTCTACTTAATAAAGACAGAGCTTAGAATTGTGTGAATCTTTTGTCTATGTAAGGTTTGCTTTGGAACATAACATAAATCAGTAGTACACATATTTGACCCATTTGTATTCCTGGTTTTTAGGTTTGGGAATTTTTTTTGCAACTAAATATACCTTACCCTTGAAATTCAGGATTAAGCACAGTATTGTATATGAATTGTCACCTTGCCCTTTAATTCAGATAACATTTTATTTTTCCTTCAAAGGCTAATTTTGTTTTGCATATGCTGTGAGGTCCTATACTGAGAGCAAAAATGAATCCTAAAACCATCTGTCAGGACCCAGGGGAGTTTGCTATTATTCACTGCTTCCTCATGGTGTAAGGTCAATACTACAAGGTATGTTTCAATAAATATGCAGCGAGTAGAGAAATTGTTTCAGAGTCGGAACTACCAGCTGTCAATACAATTAGTGACAAAAGAGCAGGGAAGTAACCCTCAGGGCTTACACAGACCCATTTGCAATTGATTTCTGTGGGGTTCTGAGCTTTGTTCTGCATGATGTCTTTTAACAGAAAAGAAGTAAGTGTTAAAAGTAGCATCTTATAAAATACTGTCCTTCCACACAATCTCTCAAACATTGTTACAGCATCTGTATATGTTCTATTGTTGACCAGTACAACCATAAGATATGATGTATATAATTTTCTTCCTCCAAAGAAAATAAGGACTCATTATGTTAAAAGGAGGGAAAAAAGAGAGATCTGTGTTCAGCCATCTGTGTTACTTGCTGTAGGTTAAGAATATTGTCACTGGAGCATTGACTCCTGAGATAATTAATTCTAAACAGACTAAGTATTAATGGCTTTTAAGAGTAGGGAAGCAGGGTGAAACATGTCACACCCACATTAATTATACTGTTTTTGCCCAGAAATTCAATAATGCATTGCATTATTTTAAGGTAGGTTAATTCTATGAATAGTGGAAAACACCCAAAGTCAAACAATAGTGCACTGTGCCAGTTAGTCTTAAATATCAGAAATCTAATGGTGTCTTCATTCTTTATTTACTCTTTCCCTGAATATAAATAGTATTTTTGGTGCAACCCTATATAGTTTTCCCTTTTCTTAGCAAATTATAGACAAATGTCTGTTTTTCTCTACCATTTTCTGCACAAAATAGGTCATTTTGGTTCCAGTGACAAATACTTTAAAAGGAATAAACACTATGTTCCAGTAAGGTATTGCTACTGCTATGCTAGACTACTATTTGCTAACTGCTGTTTTTATAAGGACAAATATAAGTTAAAAATAAAAGGCTTAATTCTCCCTGGCTGAAAATAATGGAAGAGATTCTGCTCTTCACCTTTTTCTTAGAACATTTACTTTAGACAGCTTGTGATATAAGTTCTTTCTTTTGTCCTTGAAAACTAGGTAGGCCTTTTGTCAGCTTTATGACCCAAGAATATTTTCCTAAGGACCTGGGACACATCCCTTTGAAATGTAATCATGAAGAAAGGTAGCATCCCTATTTCATAAGTATGTTTCTATGGGAGGATAGGAACCTAACCTCAGTGGGCAATTTGCTCCAAGTTGCAGCATAACCTCCTGTCATAAAGATATGAGAAGTTTTTCCTCAGAAAAAAGGCAGTAAGCTCACATAGATGGTCACCTCAATGACCATGCAAAGTTAGCACGAACTATCTGTGACAAGTGGTGCTACCAAGTCCTCTTACTGGAGGAATAAATTTTGTCAGTCTTGAGAAACGTATATAATGGGTTCTATCTGCCTGGCCTTAGAGAGTTTCTGTCTGTCTTTGCAATCTCTTAGCAGATTGCCTGTGGTATGCATCACATTCTGGTTTAATGTTCATTCAGCGGTATAATTATTTTTGGCCTTTGCTACCCAATTTGTTGAGACATTTTCTGTGTTGAAAGAGTTTTCTTTTTGTTTTTTTTCAACTGTATTTCTCCAACATTTTCTCTCCCTTTTATAAACAGACAGCATTAAGGGTAAGGATTATTTACAAAATGTAACTTCTTTATTTGCAACTCATTAGTATGCTATGAAAATTTGTGCATTATTTTTTGTTGGTTCCTTCTTGCCAGTACATCTGTTTTGAATATTTAAGTCAGATAAACAATTGCTTAAAGTGAACTTCAATACATAGTTTACTGTAAAGACATGATGTCAATCTTTATTACAAACTAAAATTATTACAGGTTGTAGATTTTGTCAAAAAGTCTCTCTTGCATTTCTTGTATGTATTCAAGATATACTAAGAGTTTCATAAAATTCCAAGGCATTCAAATATAACCGTTAGAAGAGGCTGTGTGACCATATTCTGAGAATGTGAGTTAAATGTACTGTTTTCATGGTAAATCTTACTTTCCTGGATAACCTATCTAAATTGTTACAATGTCACTTTTTCTCTTAAGAATATCATACTATGATTATGTTGAAATTGATTTGGTGGCTTTAATGGAGCAGGGAAATTGTCATAATGGTTAAAAGCAGGGACACTGGAGTCAAATTTTCTAGCTTAAAATCCCAGCCTTACTCTTTGCTATCTGTGTGAATATTGATGAATTGCTTGGTCTTGAGGCTTCAGTACCTTCATTAATGCAAAAGAAAGGTCTTTTTTATTATATTTTTAATTGAAGCATAATTGATACATAATATTGACTTAAAATGTACAACATAGTGATTCAATAATTATATACACTTTAAGATGCTCACCATAAGTATAGTTACCCACTGTCACCATATAAAGATATTACAGTATTATCAGCTATATGCCCTATGCTGTGTTTTTTTCACCCCTGTGACTTACTTTATAATTGGAAGTTTGCACCTATTTATCTCCTTCACATATTTTGCCCATCCCTTCCTTTCATGTCAACCACCAGTTTGTTCTCTGTATTTATGAGTTGATTTCTATTTTGTTTATTTGTTCATTTCTTTTATTTTTAGATTTCACATATATGTGAAATCATATGGTATTTGTCTTCCTATGCCTGGCTTATTTCACTTAGCATAATACCCTCCAGGTCCATCCATGCTGTCACAAATGGCAAGATTTCATTCTTTTTTATGCCTAAATAATATACCATTGTATATATGGACCACATCTTCTTCATCCATGTGTCAATGGAGAATTAGGTTACTTCTGTATCTTGGCTATCGTGAATAATACTACAGTAAATATAGACTGTATATATCTTTTTAAATCAGTCATTTTGTGTTCTTCAGGTAAATACCCAGAAGTAGAATTACTGGGTCATATGATACTTCTGTTTCCATTGGCTGCACCAATTTACATTCCCACCAACAGTGCAAGAGGAAGTGCGTCTTAAGTTAGGTTCTTTATCGTGAGGCTCTATTGTGGAAATTTGCCTGCAGGAGGTTTACTGGGGATTGCTTACAGTAACAGCACTACTAAGGAAATGAGGGAAGCAGGGTCACAAAGATGAAGTGAAAAGCAGTTAAAATAGAATCCTTACTTGTTTCTAGGTAGCTCTGGAGCTAGGGTGGCCCTTCAGAAGTATCCCAAATTACTGCACGAGAGTTGGGCATTGAGCAGTCAGTAGGTAAGGGCTCTTCCCCAAGGTCATAAACTTGAGTGAACATTCCCTTTGGCTACCAAGTGTGGCCCAGCGTGAGACTGAGGAGAAAGTCTTCAGCAGTCAATGCGTCCAGCAGCTGGGGGAACAAATGCCTTCATCCTCAAAGGGGCTGGAGGTGGATCCCTCTGGGCAGCTTACACAGCATCATCTCCAAAAAGATACTGTTACCTAATATATTGCTTGCTTGAAGATTTTAAATAAATCATTAATCTAAGTCCTTAGCTCATACATATTAAATGCACTAAAAAATGTTAGCTTGCATTTAATATAAATTAAATGTATTTATATTAAATATATTCCATTCTAGGCAATTTATTTATTTACATTAAAAGATGTTCAAAGTCTAATTCTTTAAAGAATCAGGACAGGACTGGACAGAATATTAGTGGTTTTGTACCTGTATTGTTAGCAGTTTATTATGCTGATATATAGCTGTTCCATACAGGTAGGTCTATATTACAACTATGCAGTTTTTTTAATTTAAATCAATAGTAAGACTAATTACTCAATGGAGTGTGTTCCACACCAGTGGAGTCAGTTGTGACATGTTCTGTGGGTTTCAATTTCTTCTTTGGAATTTTCCTTTTGGCCAGTTTCCCAGCCATAAACACACACAATGTAGATTAATATTCAGTAAGACAATTTTGGACAGACAGTAAAATGTCTTGTCTTATTGATGATTATTTTCCTTATGCTTAGGTTACATATTCTTCTTGTGGTTTTTAACTCAGGTATATTCATTAGAATCAAGTTTTGACATAACGTGAATTGGAACATCCATGTCAAGTGGGAGGTGGCACATGTAATTTTGAGTCTGATTAATTTTAAATTCTTGCTTTGCTACTTAGGTAGTATGTGTAATTTTGAGGAATTTATTAAATCTCTCTATCCCAACTGTCCTCATCTATGATAAAGGCATAAAATTCATATATCATGTGGTTTTGGTGTAGATGCCCAGATGGTGAATTGAAATAAAACAAAGAAAATAGTATATTTAATGTAAACTTTCATATATGATGACTGTTTTTATATTAATAAACTATCATGGCGACCCAAATCTTGGGGGAAATTTTTAAAGAGGAAATCAAGAAAATGTTTTAATGGTGGGAAACATTATCGGAATAAGTGTGTAGCCTGAAAGTGACTGTTTTTGAAGAGAAAGTCACTCATCCAAAGGTATACATTTTTTTTTTAATCATGTTATTTAAAGACATAATTACTATTAAGTGGTTTACCCGCTGAGAGCTGGATTTTCCAAGGAGCTAAATGCAATTTGAGATGTTTGTCACTAGATGGCGAACTTCAATGTAATTGCGCGGGTTCTTTGCTTTAAGAATGTGTCGAATACTGCATTTTCCTGGGATAGCATAAAATCCCGCCAGAGTGATCAGTCTTACTAGTGTACAAAACATGTATAAAAATATCAATAAATATTAAGGGTTTAATACTATAAAAGCCCATTAAAAGGTATCAATATGAAATCTAGAATACAATGTAAACATGTTTGGGGAAAATTAATTTCTTTAACCTGATTTTTCTGTGCTACTATTAAACTCACTCTAGTTTGTTTACTTATTTTATGTATCCTTTTCTGTATAAAAACTTCTGTAATGCCCTTTAGGAAAAAAGAAATTCAGATTTGAGGATCCCGTTGAAAGTCAGGCATCTTGCTGGGTTCCCACAAGATCTTTATCATTTTATCCCTTAATTGAACTTTTATGAAAGCTTGAGGTGCATCTCTATTGAAAGAGTTAAGACCACTGATGACATCATTACTCCCAGGGAAAATGCACAGAAACTGGATTTTTCCTTTCCATTCTGCCCCTTAGCTTCCTGCGAAAAAAAAAAATTCTCCCCAAAGAATTCTTTGTGCCTTTTTCTGACCCCTATGTCTTATCTGCTGAAAAAAGTGCTATACACAAAAAGAAAATATATGGACATGTTGCTATAGCAAAATAATGTCAATTTCCATCTGTGTTCACGTGGAATTAAAAATGAAGATGTCATGACATGACACTCTACCTTCCAGCTTCATTTTGCTCCTTTTGAGCTAACAATTTAAAGGTTGGAAGGTATCTGCTCATTAGTATGAAAAGCAAAAGCATATTTTGTTTCTTACGAACATGAAAATAAGACTAAAATTAGCAATTTTGACTATTCTCTCCCTAGTGTCCCAACTGCAACAACACTTCTATCCCACAGAGAGCTACACACAGTCCCTTGAACCTCTTCAAGTTCGATATCCAGCAGTCTTAAACTCATTCCTAGAGCAGATCCAGATTTCACAGAGCCTGACACTGACACAGCTTAGAGGACTTTTCTTAGGATAAAGAATAAACAATGCAAATTAAAAAAAATTAGTAATGGAAATGAATCTTGGATATTCTAAATATAGCTAAATAATTATTTTAAGTAAAAATGGGAAAAATCTTAACTGATCGCAAATTTTAAAGAGTTGAAAAATACCAGAAATAACAAAAAGATCCAGGAAAAGAATACATTTGATATTAACTGTTTGACTCTTAAATGGTTTTTATTCAATCTTTTTAGTTGCAAGTTCTGTAATTGCGTCTTTTTATAATGGTTTTATAATTTTCCATAAAATAGAAAGATGTTTCAGATTTTCTCTAGTGTAGATGATCAAAATTTGTGTTGCCTTTATTATTGCTATCTTATAAAAATTTCAATTTCATAGAATGCTTAGTAATACCAAGTGATTTTTAAATTGTCAAATGTGATTTTTTTTAAATTTTAAAACCTTTATCCCATTTCTTTCATATATAAGTTGAAAGATTTGGTGTGTGATAGTGTGGAAGGAGAATTCCTAGAAAACATTTCTGTAATAGGGCAGTTAACAAGTACTAACCTATATATAAATGTGAACACAAGTCACATACCTCCAGCGAAATAGCCCTAATATAAGTAATACATCCCCAATTCATTTTACCTTTGTTAATTCAATATCACATGGCACAAACAGGAGTGAGACAAAGGGTTGGAAGGAGTAAAATTAAAAACTTTAAAAAGGGGACAAGTTAAATGATTGTGGTTTACATATCTTTTTTTTTTTAAATTATAATCATAGTCATTAATCACATGGCTACAGCCCCACCCAGAGCCTTGGAAGAAGTCAGAACAAGTGAGGTTGTTGAAGCTGAAGCTTCATTAGCCTCAGATTAGAATCATCTCGCTTATTCTCCTCACCAGACTAAACTCCATGACTAATTATTAGAATCAATGCCTAAAATGATGCCCTTCTTCTTCTCTTCTTCATAATATTAACTTGGCTCAGCCATAGCCCTGGTAAATCCAAAATGGTTCGGTCCCTGCCAGTTACCTAACTCTGCCTTTCCTCCTACGCCCGTGGTGACCTTTCCTTGTTCCTAGGCAGACTAGTGGCCTTACTCGAGAATAGTGTCCCATCTTATCTCACTGCTCAAGAGCCAGACTCCAAAAATTGCCCCTTAATTCTGCGAGATCAGCTTTCCCATATCTATAATGTATATCTCGAATATATAAATATATATTTATTTCGCCAGAATTCCAGATACTTCTATCCAGCTATCTACTTGAAGTCTCCACTTGGGTGAGTAATAGGCATCTAACTTTTATTATGTTCCTTTCTAAGCCACTGATAATCTCTCCTCAAGGCTTCTACCTAAATTGATATTCCCATTGCTATTAGTACAGCTCCAACTTTCCAAAAGATCAAAGCTGAGTGCGGGAACGTGGCCGTGAGTACCCTTTTCTCCTCCTGGGGAATCTGTGCTCACTGGGGCTGGTGGCACCAGTGCAATGGCGACCCGCTGGCCGCTGCATTTGCCCTGAGGAATGAACTGTCTGATCCAAGAGTCTTGCATCGGCCCCAGACTCCATGAAACTGTGGCAGGCTCACTTGTTAGCTTGCAAGTAGGGTATAATCTTGACAATTTGTTCTATTTTTCAAATAGCCTTCTTAATCTATATGACTGTCAAACATGCATCTCTGTCTGGCCTTTATCTAGCTTCTAAGTTCATAACTAACACTTGTAACAGTCTTCTGGGAATCCTTTCCCAGAGAGCCCATAATATCTTACACTGGGCATCTTCTAAAATTGAACTCCTAATTTTTCCTTCAAGTGTTTTTCCCCTTTTGAACCAAAACATCAATTAATGTGATCACCATTTCCCATGCTAGTAGTATTTGACACTTTCTTCTTCTGTGTCATCAAATCCACTGATCTCTCTAGTTAAGTGTGTTTCCAAAATTGCTTTCATATACTCTTGTCCATATACATGCATCTACCCTTGTGTTAGCCTAGGTTTGAGAAGCAGATGTCAAGATGAGATTAAATATGTTAAAATTATATGGGGAGATGTGTGAAAGTAGTGAGAACTCTGGAAAGCCTTGGAGAGCCAGTGGGCCATGATGCAAAGTTGCCCTGGAGTGAGAGGACACAGATTGAGTAGAAGTATCCACAAATGCCGTGCAGTTGAAGGAAAGTCAAGCAAGCCCTGGCAGGACCCTTCAGTGTAAGCCGGCTCCCAGAGGACCCTCACGTCCTCCAGGAGTGGCCTGCCTTCCTGGTCCTGCTGGGATCCCCAGGCAGGCCGGGAGAAGCATAGGTTGGCTAAATGTTTGGGTGGTGGCCTTAGTCGGTTACTTTCCCCTTGTTCGGAGGACTGTGACACGCTTCCGCCTGCTGGCCGCAGCACGCATGCAGGTTTTTGTGTATTAATACTAGTTTGAATATTTAGTCTTATCCAATTTTTAGCCAACTCCCTGTGCTAATCTGGCCTGAAGCAGGTTGCTAGAGTTGTGTTCTTAAAGTACAGATCGGACCCTTTACCTCTGTAAGAAACTATGAACATTGTCTTATTTCCAATCTTATCCCTCGATGTTCTCTGTCTTTAAAGAAGTATGTGCCTACCTCAGTCTTTTAAGGAAGAATATCCTGAGCTCTGCTTTCAAATTCAGTCAGATAATTGAGCATAGCAACAAGTATTTGGCTGTTTTCTCTAATGTTTAGTGACTTAAACAAAATTTTATCAATTTTACGGTTGGGTAAAGAGTCCCCTTGTGCAATTTCCTCTGCCTGGTGTTTTAAACTACAATTAGAATGTTTGAGACTAGACTACTCTTTGTTGGGGCCCGTGTTTTTCTACTCCCCTTCTCTTCCACTCCTCTCCTCTCAGGCTTTCTGATTTTGATGTTAAAAATCTCTGCAGTGGCATGTCTGACAACTTAATTAGATCTGCACACAGTTCCTGTGAAAAATCTATTCCTTCTCCATAGAACTCAGCCTTGTGGGCTTGGGACTTGAGTACATACAGGGATGTGCTTACATTCTGGTGGTTTTTGTTGATAATTAAATATTCATCTGATAAAGCCCTGGTATTAGTCTCTTCGTGCGTTTCATGTGGGTCATACTTTGTAACTCACTTTTACTATTTCCCAGTTTTTTTTTTAATAGAACAGGACTACATATTTAAAGATTTTTCTATTTCTGTTTTGTTTTTGGAATTTTTCTTTTCTGGTATTTATTTTCATAGTTTCTATTTTCCAAAAATCTTGTCCTCATTGTCAATTATCTAAAGACTTAAAAAATAATCATAATCGTGTTCAGTGTTTTCAAATCTTGCTTTTCATTTAAGAATTACACTAAACCTAATAGAAAAGACAATAAAATTGAAATTATCTTATTTATATTTTCAGAGTATTTTTATAAAATAGTCAAAATTATATATTGAAGTTAAAATGAGTAATATAAATTACAATTTAAAAATTAAATACTATTAAAGATTAAAAAATAAGTGTTTACATTTTGTCATTTTAATCAAATCTTGTTAAATATTTTCATAAAAATAAGGCTCTTTACAATTCAGAGAACATCCTGTTGCCAAAGTAAAAAATGGTACTGCACTTAGGGATGGTCAGTTTTATGTCAGCCTGAATGGGCCACAAGGTGCTCAGATTTAGTACAGCTTTATTCCTGGTGTTTCTGGGAAGGTGTTTTTGGGTGAGATTAACATTTAAATCAATGGATGTATAAAGCATGTTGTCTTTTTTATTCTGGGTATGCCTCATCTAATTGGTTAAAGGCCTGAATGAAACAAAAAGGTTGGCCCTCCCCCAAGGAAGTGAGAGCTCCTTCCTTCCGACTTCTTGTCTTCCAGCTGTGCCGTTGATTTTTTCCTGCCTTTTGATTCTAATTGAAATATTCGCTCTTCCTTGGGTCTTGAGCCAGCCTTAGGGCAGCCTTAGGACAGACTGTTGCATTTCAAGCTTGAAACTCACCCTGCAGATCTTGGGACTTGTGGGCCTCCTTAACAACATGAGCCAATTCCTTATAATCAATCAATCAGTTTCTCCCCCACTCTCCCCAGCATATATATATATATATATATATCTTATTCTGTTTCTTGGGATAACCCTGGATAATACCTACTTCACATTATGTCTAAATTATAATACACACACATACACATAAAAGTTTAAAAAGACTATCAATTATTTAATATTGGAAAATTTTTCTCAGCTACTGCATGCGGTTATGACTACTGTGATAATACATGCGTACCCTAGTATCACAAATTGGGGCACCAAGAAAAACTAGAAAACAGATGCTTGACGCTGTATTACGAAAGAACCTAGTGCATTCTTGCTGAGAGGAAGGATTTGACAAGCTAATTAATTTCTTTTATCTAAGCACCTGTATCACACAAGTCCTCTCTGTAATGCAAAATAGTATTTATCAACAGTGACAGCAATACCATCTGCAAACCTTCATAAACTCAGATGTGGTGATTTCATTATGAGGACTTAGAGCAACAAGTATGGTGAAGTACTCCTCAGGACCTGAACAGTGTAAGTAACAATAGCAGACATGTAAAGTGCGTGTGAGTGCTGGCTGGTGAATCCCAAGTGACATCACTATGTGTGTGTGCACCTGTGCACATGTGCATGTATGTGTGCCTGATTTCTGAGGCCCTTAAAAATGATGGATTTAAATCAGTGGTACCCCTTGCCAGAGTGTCATGATGGTAGTGATAGACTTAGCCCATGGGTTTACCAGCTTTGCTGGAGTTTAAAAACTCTAGGGCTTAATATTATGTTCTTTCTATATGCTATAGACTTAAGGTTTATGTCCCCCTGAAATTCATATGTTGAAACCTAATTCCCAATGTGATGGTGTTTGGAAATGGGCCTTGAGAAGTGATTAGGTTATGAAGGCAGAATTAGTGCCCTTATGAAAAAGGCCCAGAGAGGTCCCTTGTCCCCTCGACATGATTTCTAATACTGCAGTCATTACAGTCTAGTGATGTACACACATGCTAAACAGATAATTTCTAATTTTATAACATGTCATGTTAAACAGATAATTTAGCACATTTAACTCATAGAGTTTGTGCTAGTAACTAGTAACTTTACTAGTTACATTCTAATTGCTAGAGCATGGCTCTCTGTTGTGTGAGGTATTATGAAGGTTAATTTCCACTAGATACATATATTAATGTTGAAGAAGGTGGTTTCCCAAAGCAAGAAGATTCTCTGTTTTTATAAGGATATCCCCTATTATGAAAACCAATATTTAAGAATAAACCTGAACAATGAGTATGACCTAGTCAGGGCTAGAGTCTTAAATCTAAACTTAATTGCCACTTAATTTGTACTTGAGGCCATGAGACTATGTGAGAGCCTTTGAACAAAATGTGGAGTGTATATCAATGAGAAAAGGGGCCAGAACATTTTATCATCAGGCAAACAAAAGTGAATCACACTGGCCAGAAAACAAAGTTTGCTTAGAATGATTAAAGCAGTTTCATAGTTTCCTTGACAACAGCTGTACTCTTTACATATTTTGTTGAATTATGAATCATGCTTTCATAGCTCTGCAGACTTTTCAAAGGTCATTGTGCTTTGGAGACTGTTTGTTCTAATAGGTGTTTAACCATACCTCTAGGACAAAAAGGTTTCAAATAAGTTCCTGAAATCATTATTATTAACTTGGGATATTTTAGAACAAACTGCTAAGACAAGATTAACAAATGTCATCAAGTAACACAATTCCACACCAGAACTCTATCAGCAGAAATGATGAGCCAGATGTAAAATATTCGATATGTGTTAACACATAGTGTGATGCTAGAGTTCAAGAAATAACCCTATAAAATCTAAGAGGAGACAATGGCTCAATAGTATCACATACAATTTAGGTGTGTAAATTCCTAGAGAGCTTAGTGTGAGCCAGCAGTAAGAGATGGTTACTATACATGTTAATAAAATCCCAATGTACTTTAATAGAAGCATAACCTCTAGAACGAAGGAGGTAGTATGTTTTTACTTTTTTAGTTTTAGACAGGCAAATAAAAGGTATGATAATACCAAGTATGATGAAAATATTTAGAGGCCAGTTACAGGAATGATGAGAGTACAAAAAACCAGGGGATGTTTATCCCATAAAAGAGAAAACTCAGTTGTCTTTAGCCATGTGAAAAATTATCCTGAAAAACCAGGTTAGATTTGTTCTTTAGGTTCTGGCTTCTATTTAGATAAAATGTCACTTACTCCAAATTTTCTTTCTTGACAGTCTTATCAGAGATGTGAGGGAGGTGATGGATTGAACAGAATAACGATCTGGGGGAAATAAATACTATTTGAGAAAAAAGCAACTTCACAGCCTGAGGCAGGAATGAGAAAAGGGTTTGGAAAACAGTATTCTATGCACACACATTATGTTATAAATAATATGTGTGTACACACACAGATATATCAAGTATATATGGGCTTTGAAAAGTCATATCACTAAAAAGCAGTCTACAGTTTTGGGTTATAGATACACACACACTATCCATAGATATTCATGGTATCCATCAAAGTGAAAGAAAGATGAAATGGAGCATTTCAGTAATGACATCCTTTCAAACTAATCAGGGCTGCTTTCCTAAAGGGTGGTTCAATGAAGGCAATTAATCCTTTATTACTTTTGATTGTTTTTCTAGTTTGTATTTTTGAAAATAAACAATACTACTTTATTTAGTTGAAAGAGTTGTAATGACTGGAAATTCTTTGACATTTTATTAAGGCAAAATTATTGATTCAAGTTCATTTCTATGTGAATTAGGAAGACTAAAAAAAAAATGAATGCACTAAAAAGTAGACTATTCAAAGGCAAATTACTGAACTTTATCTGTAAATATTTTCCCATTTTTGGTTGACACTCTTATCACTGACTTTGTTAAATTAACTTCTTAACATTGCCTTGTCTTCTTTGCTCCCAGATTATTTCAGGATAATTTCCTTGTATGAATTTCAATCATACTTCTGTAGTCCAAAATTACTCATTTCTTGATTATAATTTCCTGAGGAGAGTCTCAAAGATTATATCAGATTCCTTCTCATCTGTGAGTACTACATTCAATCTGATTACATAAAGGAAAAGCAATTTAGAATTTAGCAGATGAGATAGTAGAACATAGAACAAAAGCAAGTCTGTAGTTAAAAAGAATTGTTTTCTAAAACATAAATATTTACCTGAAGTGATATGACCTTTAAAGAGTACACACACAACAATTTGATCTTCAGACACAAAAAATTTATAGAATAAGTGTCACATATACAATTTTGGAAATCAAAATAGGTTCATAGACGTTTAGCAACTTTGCAAAGTTGAACCAGTCTTCATCTAACTCAAGGTTGTTTACATTTTTAGTTGACTATTTTCCTAAAACTGTTTAAAAAAAAGGGAATAAACTGATCAGTAAAAAACAATGAATGGGGAGTGATGCCAGCCCGATGGGAGCATGAGTCATTCTCTTTGTCTCACCCCTTCAACTTACAAGCAGTAGGGCATCTGTAACCCAACAGAAGTTCCTCTGCGCAGCGCCCCGGGACACCAGAGAGACCGTACACCTGCACATCTGATGCGGGCCTACAGAGGCAGCCGAACCAGAGGAGAGCAGTGGCAGTGCCCCTAGCAGTCACTGTGGCCGTGGTGCCTGCAGCTCTAGTGGCACGAGTGACAGAGAAAGTACTGGCATCCCCTCTGGCAGAGAGGATAGAGGGTAAAAGTGTGTGATCCCGAATACATCCATGAGGCGGCTCAGGAAAGAGAAACCAAAAACTTCTGCTATAGTGTGAACTGCTAGAAAACAAAAGAAAGGCCTCTAATTCCTACCCAGTTGACCTGTTAAGATCAAAGGAAACAAAGCTTTACTTAAATAGGAAAGTTGTTTGCTACTCAGATGTGCTTGCAGAGGTACATTATCAAACAGCATGAAAAATCATAGAAATATGGTACCACAAAAGGAAAAAAAAATGACAAATCTCCAGAAACCACATTCAAAGTCATGGGATATTAGGATCTAACTGATAGAAAATTGGAAATAGCTGTCTTGAAGAATTCAGTGAGCTAGAAGAAAACTTTGGAATAAAATTTGTTGAACAGGAGTGCTTTAGAAAAGATTTTGAAATTATAAGAAATAACAAATTCTGTAGCTAAAGAATTTGATAGATGAGATGAAGAGTACATCAGAAAACACTGAAGATAGAACAGATCAGAGGCAAGACAGAGAATAAGTGATTTGGAAGGTAGGAACCTAGAAATGATTCTATTGGAAGAGGAAAGAGAACTAAGATTTTTAAAAAGTGAGGAAACCCTATAAGAGCTATCACACTCCATTAAAGAAAATAATGGGTATACTAGAATATGGGGGCTGGAGACAGAGGTCATTTAAAGAAATAGTAGTTGAGAACTTCCCAAACCCGGGAAGGAACAACATATACATGTCCTTGAAGACAATAGATCACTTTACTATCTCAATGCAAAAAGACCCTGCCCAAGACTCATTATAATGAAGCTGTCAAAAGTGAAAAATCTTAAAAGCAGCCAGAAGAAAAAGAAGAAAGTAACCTACAAAGGTGCACCCATTAGACTGTCAGCAGATTTCTTAGCATTAAGTCTAAAGGCCAGAGAAAATAGAATGATGTATTTGAAGTATTGAAAGATTAAAAGTAAAAAAGGCCAGCAAAGAATATCCAGCAAAATTATCCTTCAGGTATGAAGGAGAAATAAAAGCTTTCCCAGACAAACAAAAGCTAAGGTAATTCACTACCAGTAGACATGCTTTACAAGAAATGTTGAAAGGTCTTTAACCTAAACCAAAAAGACAAAAAGACACAGAATTTTGAGTAAGGTGATGAGTAGAATCAGAAAACGCAACTCTGTTTTAGCTTAGGATATCAAATAACTATAAAGGTTAAAGGAAAAAAGTATTAGACAATAGCTACAACAATTTGGTAACAAACTCACAGCATACAAAGGGATAATTTGTGACAGTAAAAATGTAAAAAGAGAGAAGGAAATGACAGAACCTATATAGGCACATGAAGATGTTACTATCATCAGAAAAAGGACTATTTTACCTATGATGCATTTTATACAAACCTGATGGTAACCCCAAAAGAATAATCTAGAGCACAGGCAAGAAACATTAAAAAGGGGAAACTGAGCAAATCATCATAGAAAACCACCAACCTAAAAAGTTAATCAGAAACACAAAAAGAAACAATGGAGATTCAAAACAGTCAGAAAACAAAAGTTTAAATGGCAGTAGTCAATCCTCATGTATCAGTAATCATCCTAAATGTAAATGGTTTGATCTCACCAATCAAAAGGCAGAGAGTAATTGGATAGATTAAAAAATAAGACCCAGCTATCTGCTGCCTTCAGCAGACTCATCTCAGCTCCAAATATAAGCATAGACAAAGAGCAAAGGGGTAGAAGATGATACCCCTAGCAAATGGCAACCAAAAGAAGGCAGGTGTAACTGTACTTAGATGAAATAGACCTCAAGCCATAAACGGTCACAAGAGACAGATAATACAGAAGTCAATACATTAAGAAGATATCATAGTAAGGGACATCAATACACAATTATCAGCAATGGATAGATCATCCAGACAGAAAATCAATAAGGAACTATTGGAATTGAACCATGCTTTAGAAAAAAATGGGCTTACCAGGCATATATAGAACATTCCACCCAAAAGCAAAATACACATTCTTCTCAAGAGCACATGTAACATTCTCCAGGACAGATTAAATGATAGGCGACAAAGCTAATCTTAGCAAATTTAAGAAGATTGAAATCATACCAACTATCTTCTCTGACCACAATGGCATGAAATTAAAAACCAACAGGATAAAAGTGAGTAGATCTTCAAATGTATGGGAAGTAAACAACATGCTTTTAAACAGCTAATGAGTCAAAGAAGAAATCAAAAGGGAAGTTATCTCAAAATAAATGAAAATGAAAACAGTGTGTCAAATTTTGTGGGATGCAGCAAAAGCAGTTTGGAGAGGAAAGTTTATAGCAACTGACACATATATTAAGAAATTAGAAAATCTCAAATATTCAACCTAATATTACACTACAAGGAACTAGAAAAAGAAGAACAAATTAACCCCAAAGATAGCAGAAGGAAGGAATAACAAAATCAAAGCAGAAATAAATGAGATAGGTACCAGAAAAGCAATAGAAAGGAACAATGAAACTAACAGCTGGTTCCTTGAAAAAATAAGACTGAAAAACCTTTGGCTAGACTAAGAAAAAAGGAAAGAAGATACCAGGAAATAAAATTAGATATGAAAGAGGAGACATTACAACTGATAATATGGAAATACAGAGAATTATAGTAGACTATTATGAAGAATCATATGTTAACAAATTACATAACCTAGGAGAAATGGGTACATTTCTAGAAACACACAATCTACCAAGACTGAGTCAGGAAGAAATAGGGATTCTCAGCAGACCAATAATAAGTCAAGAGATTGAGCCAATAATAAAAGTACCCAGCACAGATAACTCCAGGAACAGAAGTCTTCACTGCTGAATTCAACCAAATATTTAAAGAAGAAGGAACACCAGTGTCCCTCAAACTCTTCCAAAACATCAAGGAAGAAGAAACAGTTCCAAACTCATTCTATGAATCCAGCGTTACTTTGATACCAAAATCAGATAAGGACATCACAAGAAAACTATAGACTAATATCCCTCATGTGTATAGATGTACATATTCTCAAAAAAATTTAGCAAACCAAATTCAGGAACACATTAAAAGGATTATACACCATGATCACATGGGCTGGATCCCTTGAATACAAATATGGTTCAACATATGCAGATCAATAACATCAATAAAATAAAAAATAAAAATCACACGATCATCTTAGTAGATGCAGAAAAAGAATTTGACAAAATATAAAATCCTTTTGTGACAAAAACCTTAACAGTTCGGATATAGTAAAAACATTCATCAACATAATAAAGGCCATCTACAAAAAACCCACAGCTAACATCATACTGAATGTAGAAAAATTGAAGTTTTCTGTGAGATCAGAAACAAGACAAGGTTGCCATACAAATCAGTAAAATTGTTGCTATCTGTTGATATTATGATCTTATATATGGAAAATTCCAAAGAGTCAATAAAAAAAGTTGGAGTTTAGTAAAGTGGCAGGTTAAAAATCAACTTTCAAAAACCAGTGGCATTCCTGTACACTAATAGTAAAGCATCATAAAAAGGACTAAAGCATCAGAAAACTATCCCAATTACAATAGCACCAAAAACAATAAAATAGTTAGGTATAAATTTAACCAAAGAAGTGAAAGTTCTATACAATGAAAACTAAAAGACTTCACTAAAAGAAATTGAAGACAACATAAAAAAATGGAAAGACATCCCATGTTCATGGATCAGAAGAATAAATATTGTTAAAATGGTTGTACTATCCCAAGACATCTACAGATTTGACAAAATCCCCATCAAAATATCAAAGGCATTCTTCACAGAAATAGAGCATACAATCCTAAAATTTATGTGGAACCACAGAGACCATAGATAGCCGAAGCAATCCTGAGAAAAAGACCAATGAAACAGAGTAGACAGCCCAGAATTAAATTCCAACATGCACAAACTAATATTTGACAAGGGAACCAAGAACACACAATGTGGAAAAGATAGTCTGTTTAAGAAATGGTGCTGGGAAAACTGGATGCACAGCAATGAAATTGGACCCCTATCACACCACTCACAAATATTAACTCAAATGGATCAAATATTTAAACATAGGACATAATCCCATAAAACTCCTAGAAGAAAGCATAGGGAAGAAATTCATTGATATTGGTCTTAGCAATCATTTTTCTTGGACCTGACCTCAAAACCACAGAAAATAAAAGCAGAAATCAACAAATGGTATTACATCAAACTCAAAAGCTTCTGTACTACAAAAGAAACAATTAAAAAAATGAAATTGCTGCCTACAGAATAGGAAAAAATTTTTGCAAATCATATATTGGATAAGGGGTTAATATCCAAAATATATAAAGAATTAACACAACTTAATAATAAAAAATATATATTATAGAGCAGGCAGAAGAGCTAAATATACAGTTTTCCAAAGAGGACACCAAAATGGCCCCAGTCTCATGAAAAGACGGTCAGCATCACTAATCGTCAGGGAGATGTAGATAAAAACTACAATGAGATGTCACCTCACACTTGTTAAAATGGCTGACACCAAGAAGTGAGGAAATAAGTGCTGGTGAGGATGTGGAGAAAATGGAACCTTTATACACCTTTAGTGGGAATGTAAATTAGTCCAACCACTGTGGATAACAATAAGGATGTTCCTCAAAAAATTAAAAACAGATCTACCATATGATCCAGTAATTCCACTTCAGGGTATATATGCCCAAAGGAAATGAAAACAATATCTCACATATGTGAACACTCATGTTCATTCCAGCATTATTCACAATAAACAAGGCATGGAAATAACCTAAGTGGTCCATTGATAAATGGGTAAAGAAAATGTGATATATATATATATTTATATACATGCACACATACATGCATATACATGGGCACACACAAATAGAATATTATTCAGCTAAGGAAAAAAAAGGACCCCTGACATTTGTGGCAGCATGGATGAAAACTGTAGGGCATTATTCTAAGCAAAATAAGCCAGACACAGAAAGACAAATACCTTATGAACTCATTTATATGTGGGATCTAAAAAGTTGAACTTATAGAACCAAAGTAGAAAAATGGTTGATAGGGGCTAAAGGGTGGAGGAAATGGGAAATGTTGGCCAAAGGGTACAAACATTCAGTTATAAAGTGAATAAATTCTGGGGATCTGAAGCACAGCATGTGGTTATAGTCAACAACAGTGTAGCACATACAGATAAGGGGGGACCACTACATTCTCAAGCAGAAAAGTCCAAAAGAAGACCAAACCCTCTGAATATTAGTATCACATTTTTTTATAGGAGAGAAACATCTTTCATTTGATCTTATTTTCAGTTAAATCTGGAAAATAGTTTAATCTGATAGAACAGAATTTAAGAGTATACAGCATTGTTTTAAGATCAAATATATTTTACATCTTAAATGAACCATTGTTAGGCTTTCTAATTCAGTAAGGCATTTGCTTTTATTTTTATTTATTTTTATTTTTTATTTTGGTACTGTAAATCTACAACTACATGTGCAACATTATGGTTACTAAAGTCCCCACTTTATCAAGTCCCCCCATATACCCCATTACACTCACTGTCCATCAACGTAGTCAGATGCTGTAGAACCACTACTTGTCTTCTCTGAGATGTACAGCCCTCCCCGTGCCCACCCCCCACATTATACCTGCTAGTTGTAATGCCCCTTTTTCCCCCTGGTCCCTCCCTTCCCACCCATCTTCCCCAGTCCCTTTCCCTTTGGTAACTATTAGTCCATTCTTGGGTTCTGTGAGTCTGCTGCTCTTTAGTTCCTTCAGTTTTTCTCTTTGTTCTTATACTCCACATATGAGTGAAATCATTTGATACTTGTCTTTCTCTGCCTGGCTTATTTCACTGAGCATAATACCCTCTAGCCCCATCCATGTTGTTGCAAATGTCTGGATTTGTTTTATTCTTATGGCTGAATAATATTCCATTGTGTATATGTACCACCTCTTCTTTATCCATTCATCTACCGATGGACACTTAGGTTGCTTCCATTTCTTCGCTTTGTAAATAGTGCTGGGATAAACATAGGGGTGCATATGCCTTTTTCAAACTGGGCTGCTGCATTCTTAGGGTAAATTCCTAAAAGTGGGATTCCTGGGTCAAATGATATTTCTATTTTGAGTTTTTTGAGGAACCTCCATACTGCTTTCCACAATGGTTGAACTAATTTGCATTCCCACCAGCAGTGTAGGAGGGTTCCCCTTTCTCCACATCCTCCCCAACATTTGTTGTTGTATGTGTTTTGGATATTGGCCATCCTTACTGGTGTGAGGTGATACCTCATTGTGTTTTTAATTTGCATTTCTCTGATGATTAGTGATGTGGAACATCTTTTCATGTGCCTGCTGGCCATCTGAATTTCTTCTTTGGAGAAGTGTCTATTCAGAGCCTCTGCCCATTTTTTAATTGGACTATTTGCTTTTGGTTTGTTGAGGTGCATGAGTTCTTTATATATTTTGGATGTCAACCCCTTATCAGATATGTCATTTATGAATATATTCTCCCATATTGTAGGATGTCTTTTTGTTCTACTGTTGGTGTCCTTTGCTGTACAGAAGCTTTTTAGCTTGATATAGTCCCACTTGCTCATTTTTGCTTTTCTTACCCTTGCCTGGGGAGATATGTTCATGAAGAAGTCGCTCATGTTTATGTCCAAGAGATTTCTGCCTACGTTTTTCTCTGAGTTATATGGTTTCATGACTTACAATTAGGTCTTTGATCCATTTTGAGTTTACTTTTGTGTATGGGGTTAGACAGTAATCCAGTTTCATTCTCTTACATGTAGCTGTCTAGTGTTGCCAACACCAGCTGTTGAAGAGGCTGTCATTTCCCCATTGTATATCCATGGCTCCTTTATCATATATTAATTGACTGTATATGTGTGGATTAATGTCTGGACTCTCTATTCTGTTCCACTTGTCTGTGGGTCCGTTCTTGTGCCAGTACCAAATTGTCTTGATTACTGTGGCTTTGTAGTAGAGCTTGAAGTCAGGGAGTGTAATTCCCCCTGCTTTATTCCTCCTTCTCAGGATTGCTTTGACTATATGGGGTCTTTTGTGGTTCCATATGAATTTTAGAACAATTTGTTCCAGTCCATTGAAGAATGCTGATGGTATTTTGATAGTTATTGCATTGAATCTGTAGATTGCTTTAGGTACTATAGCAATTTTGACAATATTTATTTTTCCTAGCCAAGAGCATGGGATGAATTTCCATTTGTTAGTGTCCTCTTTAATTTCTCTTAGGAGTGCCTTGTACTTTTCAGGCTATATGTCTTTCACTTCCTTGGTTAGGTTTATTCCTAGGTATTTTATTCTTTTTGATGCAATTGTGAATGGAATTGTTTTCCTAATTGCTCTTTCTGTTAGCTCATTGTTAGTGTATAGGAAAGCAAGAGATTTCTGTGTGTTAATTTTGTATCCTGCAACTTTGCTGAATTCAGATATTAGTTCTAGTAGTTTTGGAGTGAAGTCTTTAGGGTTTTTTATGTACAATATCATGTCATCTGCAAATAGTGACAGTTTGACTTCTTTACCAATCTGGATGCCTTGCATTTCTTTGTTTTGTCTGATTGCCATGGCTAAGACCTCCAGTACTATGTTGAATAACAGTGGGGAAAGGGGAATTCCTGTCTTGTTCCCAATCTTAAATGAAAAGCTTTCAGATTCTCGCTGTTAAGTATGATGTTGGCTGAGGGTTTGTCATATATGGCCTCTATTATGTTGAGGTACTTGCCCTCTATACCCATTTTGTTGAGAGTTTTTATCATGAGTGGATGTTGAATTTTGTCAAATGCTTTTCAGCATCTATGGAAATGATCATGTGGTTTTTGTTCTTCTTTTTGTTGATGTGGTGGATGATGTTGATGGATTTTCGAATGTTGTACCATTCTTGCATCCCAGAGATGAATCCCACTTGATCTTGGGTATTATGCTCTTGATGTATTTTTGAATTTGGTTTGCTAATATTTTGTTGAGTATTTTTGTATCTGTGTTCATCAGGGATATTGGTCTGTAATTTTCTTTTTTGGTGGGGTCTTTGCCCGGTTTTGGTATTAGAGTGATGCTGGCTTCATAGAATGAGTTTTGAAGTATTCCCTCCTCTTCTATTTTTTGGAAAACTTTAAGGAGAATGGGTATTATTTCTCTCTATATGCATGATAAAATTCAGCAGTGAATCCATCTGGCCCAGGGGTTTTGTTCTTGGGTAGTTTTCTGATTACTGATTTAATTTCTTTGCTGGTAATTGATCTGATTAGGTTTTCTGTTTCTCCTTCGTCAGTCTTGGAAGGTTGTATTTTTCTAAGAAGTTGTCCATTTCTTCTAGGTTTCCCAGCTTGTTAGCATATAGATTTTCATAGTATTCTCTAATAATTCTTTGTATTTCTGTGGGGTCCGTCGTGATATTTCCTTTCTCATTTCTGATTCTGTTTATCTGTGTAGATTCTCTTTTTCTCTTAATAACTCTGGCTAGGGGTTTATCTGTTTTGTTTATTTTTTCAATGAATGAGCTCTTGGTTTCATTGATTTTTTCAATTTTATTTATTTCTTCTCCAGTCTTTATTATGTCCCTCCTTCTGGTGACTTTGGGCCTCATTTGTTCTCCTCTTTCCAATTTCAATAATTGTGACTATAGACTATTCATTTGGGATTGTTCTTCCTTCTTTAAATAGACCTGGATTGCAATATACTTTCCTCTTAGAACTGTCTTTGCTGCATCCCACAGAAGTTGCAGCTTTGTGTTGTTGTTGTCATTTGTCTCCATATAGTATTTCATGTCTGTTTTAATTTGGTCGTTGATCCATTGATTATTTAGGAGCGTGTTGTTAAGTCTCCATGTATTTATGAGCCTTTTTGTTTTCTTTGTACAATTTATTTCTAGTTTTATACCTTTGTGATCTGAGATGTTGGTTGGTAGTATTTCAATATTTTTTACTTTACTGAGGTTCTTTTTGTGGCCTAGTATGTGGTCTATTCTGGAAAATATTCCATGTTCCCTTGAGAAGAATGTGTTTCTTCCTGCTTTTGGGTGTAGAGTTCTGTACATGTCTGTTAGGTTCATCTGTTCTAGTGTGTTGTTCAGTGCCTCTGTGTCCTTAGTTATTTTCTGTCTGGTTGATCTGTCCTTTGAAGTGAGTGGTGTGTTGAAGTCTCCTGAAATGAATGCATTGCATTCTATTTCCTCCTTTAATTCTGTTAGTATTTGTTTCACATATGTCGGTGCTCCTGTGTTGGATGCATATATATTTATAATGGTTATATCCTCTTGTTGAACTGCCCCGTTTATCATTATGTAATGTCCTTCATCTCTTGTTACTTTGTTTTTTGAAGTCTATTTTGTCTGATACAGGTACTGCAACACCTTCTTTTTTCTCCCTGTTGTTTGCATGAAATATCTTTTTCCATCCGTTCACTTTTAGTCTGTGTATGTCTTTGGGTTTGAGGTGAGTCCCTTGTAAGCAGCATATAGATGGGTCTTGCTTTTTTATCCATTCTGTTACTCTGTGTCTTTTGATTGGTGCATTCAGTCCATTTACATTTAGGGCAATCATCAACAGATATATACTTATTTCCATTGCCAGCTTTAGATTTGTGGTTACCAATGGTTCAAGGGTAGCTTCTTTACTATCTAACAGTCTAACTTAACTCTCTTGTTAAACTATTATAAACACAGTCTGATGATTATTTCTCTTCCTTGTTATTCTTCCTCCTCCATTCTTTATATGCTAGATGTTTTATTCTGTACCCTTTTACATTTCCTTTGACTGTTTTTGTGGATAGGTGATTTTACTTTTTGCCTTTAGTTAGTATTTGGATGGTCTGCTTTCTTTTCTATAATTTTATTTTCTCTGGTGACATCTTTTTAGCCTTAGGAGTGCTTCCATCTGGAGTAGTTCCTTTAAGATATCCTGTAGAAGTGGTTTGTGGGAGGCAAATTCCCTCAACTTTTACTTGTCTGGGAATTGTTTAATCCCTCCCTCAAATTTAAATGATAATCGTGCTGGATACAGTATTCTTGGTTCAAGGCCCTTATGTTTCATTGCGTTAAATACATCATGCCATTCTCTTCTGGCCTGTAAGGTTTCTGTTGAGAAGCCTGATGATAGTCTGATAGGTTTTCCTTTATATGTGATCTTTTTTTCTCTCTCTGGCTGTCTTTAATACTCTGTCCTTGTCTTTGATATTTGCCATTTTAATTATTATATGTCTTGGTATTGTCTTCCTTGAGTCCCTTTTGTTGGGAGATCTGTGGGCTTCCATTGTCTGAGAAACTATTTCCTTTCCTAGCTTGGGGAAGTTTTCTTCAATTATGTCTTCAGAGACACTTTCTATCCCTTTTTCTCTCTCTTCTTCTTCTGGTACTTCTATCATCTGAATATTTTTCGTTTTGGATTGATCACACAGTTCTCTTAATATTCTTTCATTCCTAGAGATCCTTTTCTCTCTCTCAGCCTCAGCTTCTCTGTTCTCTGATTTCTATTCTATTAACAGTCTCTTGCACCTTGTCCAGCATGCTCTTGAGTCTGTCAATCAATTGTTTTCATTTCTGTAATGTCTCTCCTCACTTCCTCCCTTAGCTCTTGCATATTTCTCTGTAGGTCCATCAGCATGGTTTTGACTTTTATTCTGAATTCTTTTTCAGGAAGATTGTTTAAATATATCCCACCAGGCCTTCTCTCTGTGATTGTCTGGGTGGTACTTGACTGGACCATATTCTTCTGTCTTTTTCATGGCGATAGAAGTGGTAGCAGGCAGGTGCCACGTGTGTCACTGGGAGAACAAAGTCCCTTCCTGCTTGTTTTTCTCCTTGTCCTTCTCCAGAGCCTGTGCTGGTTACCTGCACACTGGGAGGCAGTCTCTGGATAATCCCCTGAGCTGTTGTGTGTGGGGCTCCATCAAGCTAGCTTAGTGCACTGCGGGGGATTTCAGCCACGCCGGATGCGTTCTTTGCCCTTGGTGCCTTCCAGACCTTGCTCTGGCTTCCATGGCCCTTCCCGGTTAGCTGTGTGCCTGCCAGGAGGAGATTCTGTGTGGCTGCTCTGAGCAGATTCACAACTGTGGTGGATCTGCTGGGTTATTTGCAGCGCCGACTGCGGGGAATGAATGGCATGCTGCTTATCGCCGTGAGGGGCTTTGGCAGGGTTGCTTTACCCAGTAGCTGGTTAGGGAGCCCGAAATTCCTCAATATTCCCAGTCTGCTGGGCTGAGTGCACTGGGACGATTTTGTTCTGCTATTGGGCCCTTGTCTCTTTAAGACTTTTAAAAAAGCGCCCAATTTTCTTTTGTCCCTGGGGAGCCAGGTGTGGGGACCTCCTCACAGTCTCCATCTCTGATCCTGCCCTTCTCTTCTCTAATCTCCAACACACCATGCGATGTGTGTCAGTGCTCCCGGTGCAGATCACCAGGGCTGGTTATTTAGCAGTCCTGTGCTTCCACTCCTCCCCACTCTGATTCTTTTCCTCCTGCAAGTGAGCTGGGGTGGGGGGAGTGCTCAGGTCTCGCTGGGTCACGGCTTAGTGTCTTACCCCCTTTGTGAGATGCTGAGTTCTCACAGATGTTGCTGTAGCCTGGCTGTTGTACTGTATCTTCTGGTCTCTCTTTTAGAAATAGTTGTATTTGTTGTATTTTCACAAATACATATGGTTTTGGGCAGAGATTTCCATTGCCCTGCTCATGCCACCATCTTCCCAGAATCTGCCTTCAGTAAGGCATTTTTATTTATCTCAGAGATTCAACAAATTTGAAGTGTGCTATGATAATTTGACTATTTTCTTTGATTATGCATCTTAATTTATTAAACAAAAACAGGATCTGTAACTATTTTAGGATTATAAATATTGTTGAAAACTCTTCTAACTGGGAAGATTAGAAAAGAAATTTTATAAAAATACCCTTTTTATGCTTAATTAAAAAACCTTTAAGAGTTCTACCTATGCATACACATAATAAATATATATATATCAGAACTTGTTTCTCATAAGGTTATATAATAGCCAGGATCAAGTAGCATAGAGAAGTGTAATGATAAATGGCAGGTATTCAGTCATAAAAGTTTGATCAGTCAATTAGTCATCAAAACAGAGCTACTAATAGTTTTATGGGAACAAGTTGTTTACTATAGAAATGTCAGCTTTCACAAACATGGCAAATTTAGGAAGAGAAATGTTTCAAAGTAGGAAGTCAGAGAACTGGAGAAAATTGCTAACCATAACAGAGTGAAGCAGTGGTGTGAGTGGGCATTTAATAGTTTTCAGGAAAAGCTCAGAAGCTGTGAGTATGAGGTATCCCAGTGTATCCACAAAGAAGGGTTTCATAATGAGGTCTTAGAAAACTGCTACCTTTGAGGAAATTATTAGTGAAATATTAGATGCTGTGATGGTAGGACCAGCTATTGGGAAGACAAGCTAGAAGTTCAAGCCCTCTGCATTTCTTCTTCCCTTGTGTGTCACCCTATCTGTCATGACCATCTAATAGTTATGGCTTTTTCTTTACTTCTACCATCTAAACTTTTTATATGTACCTGTTTTGGCAGCTTTGACCCGAACCACATAAGGGAAAGGACTTGAAGAAACAGAGTTCTTAGGCCTAGCTGAATAGTTATAAGCAATTCAAAACAAAAGGATAATCTCCACTATACGTGCTCTCCTCCTGCCCCAACAACAACAAAAAAAGTGAATGGAAAAAGGGACAAGAAACAGCTTATTATTTACATAAAAAAACTTAATTTTGCCTACAAAGATTAATTTCATCAGTGTAATCATAAGAATTTCCTTAGGTTGGTTTCAATGCATGGTATAAACTACAGATAATTAATTCATTAATCATTTTTATAAATTTTTCATTGTTATTTTCTTCACTTAAATGTTTATAACCACTCATGTATCAAACATGTATAGTAAATCCAAGTATGACAGAAGAGAAAAGATTCTTCACACGTGCAAATTACATTCCAGTGAGGAGAGAAAAATAATTAACATAAATGTTAATTATAGTAATGGCAAAAAGAATAAAACAGGGTAAGAAATTTGAATGTGGAAGGAGCTAATGCATCAATTATACAGAGTAATAAAAGAAAGCCTCTCAGGTATGGCCTCTCCGCAAAGACCTGCAGTAAATGAGCAATGGAGCTCTGCAGACAGGGGCAAGTGAGCACCTCAGGCAAAGGGAGGAGCAAGAGATACATCATCAGACTCAGGAATGTGTTTATTGTTTTGAACAACTAGAAAGGATGCTGGTGTGATGGACCGCAGTGAAGAGGGAAATTGTCATGTGATAAAGACAGAATCAGAATGTGATAAAGGAATTCCAGAGACACACCATGCAGGTTTTGGGGGCCATGGTATGGAATATGGAGTGTTTAACAGAGACCTGATACTGTCAAGATTTCTATTTTAAAACGATGAGTCTGGCTTTGGTGTGGATGATAGGAGGAGACTGGGCTTGCCAAGTGGAATAGGAAGGTTAATTAGAAACCACTTAAGTAGTCTCATTTCTGGAGAGGCTGTATAGAGCTTACTTGCTTTAGCCTAGGGCTTCTTACCTTTTAGAGCTGAGTGAATCAAAACATTTCCTATAAAGACCTGGAATCAAGAATTCCAGATTCAGAATAGTTTCATAAAAACTCAAAAATCCAGATTTACACACCGTAGTTCTGTGAGAAGGAGGCTCCCCACCTAGGGCAGGTTCTCTATCAATTTAATGAGACCAAAGAAAGGCAAGGACAAAGAGTTGGGGGTAAAGCAGTGACCATCTTTATTCCCACAGAGGTCACAGCCTCGGTACACACGCTGTCTCAAATGCACTCCCCTGGCTGGCTACAGGTTCTGCTCCCCAGCATGGACTTCATCCTCTAGGCAGTAGGTCTCAGTCTCTCCTTGCAACCCGCCCCCCAAGCTCTCTCCTCCCATGCTGGGGCTTAATTCTCCAGGAGCACTGGGGCTCCACTGCTCTCTCTTTCTGCTCTCTGCCTCAGGCTCCTTCCCCACCCCTTGCAGAGAGAGGAAATTTGTGGATAGGTCGCTGGTGACTAGTGGATGCCTGACCAATGACATACCAGGAGCACAGGGAGAGGAGAGCATGGTGTTTCCTCTCCACCCATCCCCTGGGCCTGGGCTCCCATGACTGACTAGCAGCTCTGTTGCTGGCAAACATCCCATAAAGGAGCAAACAGGCTCTTACTATATACACGATGGGTGCTATTAAGGCCAGGTGGGAATCCTGGTCAGAAAATTCCATCCTCCCCACAGCACAGGTATCAAATAATGTACATAATAAAACTTCAGGACTTGGTACTCATATTGGATGGTATTTTCTTTATTTTAATTAGCCAGCACATACTCTTTTATATTTTTCCCTCCAATGATAAAAAACTGCAGAAAGAGGGAATTAGCTTAGAAAAAGTACAGGGTATGCCACCTTTTGTTTTTAAGAAAAAGTATGTATAATTGTAAATAATGGAAGCTAAAAGAATGTTGTATCTGATGTAGCCTTCCCCCTCTGTGTGAAACACCAAAATTAGCAATTCCCAAAAGCATCACTTCTTTATCTTGCTAACTTTATCCTGAATATAAGGATTGAAAATAATATTAAAATAGAACCTGGTTAAGACATTTACACCTTTGTTACTTACCAATAGTAGCTAATGAATATTTCTTTTACTTAATTAGAACTTTCATTAGCTTTCTAGTTCCTGAATCAAGTGAAACAAGTTTCCCTTTCCCACTGATGCTAATTACCCAAACTAAAATTCATCTTCTACCCCATGGTATTTTAAATATGGTGTAAATGGTGGAAACACAAGCAGTTGAAGTTATTGTCAATTCAGTTGTAGTTATACTAAGCTGAATTGCATAAATTTATAATCAATTCTAGTCTACAGCATTATTTGAATGTAATTTATGCAGCTTATGTTTCCTGATATGTTTAATTGCTCAGAAGTTGGCCAGTAGTATAAATTAAACATCTGTGTTTTTGGTTGAGAGCCCCATGTTAATAAAATTATAAGCTCTGAAATATCTTGTCAGGCTTTAGTAACTTAAATTGTTTTTAGTTCACATGATCATTTGAAAATTTATTACATCGAACCTTAAAAAGTAGTATGTAACAAAGCTCTCACTTAAGCTTTAAAGAGAGTAGGTGGTGCTTACTCAGAAAGCATTCCTGAGGAGCTGCATTAACAGTAATTCATTTAGAAAGTAGAGGTAGCATGCATTAACCGCCTACCTCAGTGGAGTTAAACAGAACCATCACATTCCATCACGCTCTAAATCCTACTGAAAACGAAAGGAGTAAATATGAAATATAAGTAAAAATTGGCAGAACAGGGATAATACATCTAATGATAATTGCATGTACTACATTGCTTATTTTGTCAAGTATAAAATGTGCACAGAAAAAGTTATCCATAAAAGTATATTGAACTAATTGTTTTAGTTTTCCTTTGCACATAATAACCCCAAAGGCTCTATATACAATACCAGCTCTTACAAAACTGTACAACACAAACAAGGCAAAATAGATATCAATATAAACTATAAACCATACACTAATTACCATTCAAAAAAATCTAAAAGTTAACTCCTGATATAAGTGATTGAAAAAATTGAGCTCAGTAATTTAAAATGCTCTCAAATGAAGTCCATACTTCTGAAATAAAGTAAGGGTAATCATGTAAATTCACACTAGCCATGAAATAGCTGTACTTCAATCTTCTGTTTCTAAAGACAAACATAATTCTGTGCCTAAAATAACCATAAACATAGTCAAAGGAGAAATGATCACATGGGAAAATCTGCTTGCAACATTGATCACAGCACAGGCTTAATTTTCTTAATATATAAAGACTTAATAAGGAAAACACCAAAATCCAAAGATAAAATGGGAAAAGGAGGACAGCTAACAGGAAAGGAAAAAACAAAGCAAGTTCTTGAGTACATGAAAAGCACTAGGAATAAGAAACACTCATAGAAAAACACAGGAATAGAAACACGACCCCAACCCAAGTGTCTCCTTTACTATAATAGTCTCAAGTTCTTCTTCCAGTTATTCTGTGTTGGTATATTCTCCTCCTTTCCAATATGGGTTTTTAATAGAATCTTTTTTTTTTTTTTGAAAAAGCAATCTCTTTACTGAACGTATCTAGGTTTGGAAATAGAATTGGTTTTTATCAAGCAAATGCATGCTACTTGGCTAGTGACTTCACTCCATGAAAAACTTTCAGTCCCCACCTTGGACTCCAAACATCTTTCTCATAAGCACATGCCATATCTTAAACTGCACTCTGTGCCCAACTTGCAGACCTTGATTGCTGTCATCCTGGAGTGCCAGGTCTGCAATATTGGAGAGTAACACGTTTGCACCCTCCCGATAATGTGCTCTGAATCTTGTTGTATCCTAACATACTCCTCCACTTAGGTGGGAATTAGAGAGGATAGAATTGTGGAATCAGAAAGTCTGAGAAAGGCACTCATGAGTAAAGTATATCTTATTTGTTCTCTTTTTCTTGAGAGAGAAGCTGCCTGGACAACACCATATTTGGGTTTGGTGGGAGAGGGCTCTGTAGGAGGGAGCCCTGACCAGTTATGTGGTGGGGCAATTAACTTCATTCTGGGCATAGGAACACAGACTCCTTGCAGTTCCACTCAGACACATTCCAATATCAACATTTTGAATAGTATTTTCTGAACTCCTTGGTCTTGTCTATTAAATGGTTCAGGGAAAATTTGTGCTCCCTCAAAAAGCCAAATACATTAGAGTACCTTGCAAAAGCAGGCAGACATTGTTCTAAAATCAAAAGCATATTTCTCATTATAATCTGCAATACTGTTGTGATTATTCTTTTGTCTGAAATGTTCATCCTTGCTTGTTTTTCATAAGCATGATAATGAAAATTTTTTTCACCTGTACAATTTCAATACAATCTTATAGCCAATGACACATATTTCTCACAGATGTAAAAATTTTCATATATTTTTACTGACTTCAAACTTTTCAAGGCTTTTTTTTCAGTTTGTCAAAAGAGACTATTAGTGTTAACCAAGTTAAATCAAATTTAAATTAATTCAGACAGCTGAACACATGAATATATTCATATGCAAAGCACACACTAGTCAAATCAAATAGAGAAGTTAATATAAGAAGTTTTAGAGAAAGGAAATCACATCAAGTGCAACTTAACCTAATTGAGACTGATTTTGAATCACTTTTATTTCAAAGGTAGATTTAATCTTCCAAGGATAGCTTTTTCTTCCTTATGAAATTCAAACCTTTTTGAATATTTTTTCCTTTTCTTTTTTTTTTCCTTTTCATTTTATTATTTTAATCTACTAGGTGGATGAACTTCCATCTGGCAAGATTGCATTATCATCTGCTTTGATTAGGGATCATTATGATTTGTAGAATTTTCTTTACCTCCTTTGAAAGGATCTCAACCTCTCAGTTTAATGCATATGCTAATACGTTACAGGAGTAAAACTCTAAGTGAGGAGATTAGAGCATGTTCTATTGGGAGAAGGTATGTTATTTTACCATTTTTTAAAGCATATATTAGAAATTTCTAAAGGGAGGAGTTACCTGGAATTTTTTAAATAATCCTTGAAATATCAATAGCAGATATTTATGATTGAATTTTACAATATGTAATACTTTTTATTGAGTGGCTAGTGCATGACGAATGCTAAATACACCACTGAGGGTATGTCAAACAAGGCACACCCAAAAATGAGACAGTTACTCCTGAGGACTGTACCTATTCTGATAGTTAGTAGTATGGGGCAGCTTGAAGGGGATTTGAGCTCTGTATGTGAGGACTTAGTGAATGAACTTTGAGAAACTGATTTCTAAGGCAATTCTTTAAGATAAATATGATTTATCCAGGTAATGTGTGTAAGAATGGGGCCCAAGGAAATATAATTATACTTTAGTTATTTGCATAATATTTAATACACAAATTTTATTAACCACCACTGTTCATTTACTGTGATTTTCCTATTCATATATTCTATTACTTTTATTATTTTGCCTATTCCATATTGATTTGCTGATGTTATTTATATGCATATACGTGAAAGGCTATGCATATATTCATGAAGAGTGAGAATTTGGACTCCTGAACCACTACCTATGTCTAAATCTCACCTCTGTCTTGTGCAATCACGATGACCTTGGGTGTGTTCTTTACCATCTCAATGCTTCAGTTTCTTCATCCATAAAATAAGATAATAATGGTATCAGTCACACAGGGGAGATGTGATGACGAAATGAATATATGCAGATCACATAGAACAAATTGTACATAGAATGCTCTTTATGTTATTATATCATTATAAATAAGATACAAATTTACTGGTAATCTGTTACTAAACTATCTAAATGCTATCAAGCACCATTTGTATATTTTAATAGCTCCTACACTGTGAATCTTACTCCCAAACTGAAACTCTCCACTTCCAGTCACGTTTCCTACTAGCTTGCAGACATGTGACTTAGGTTCTGCCAGTGTGTTGCACACACATGAGACTCTGACTCATGAGTAAATCGCACCAGGACACCAGCCAGCAGCAGGGCATCCAGACTGCTGGAACACACAGGGGCGAAAGCAGTGAATTTATGGGTCGGCAATAATGGTGGCCTTTGATTTTCTGGGATTATATCTAGAGGCATTCCAAGTGGCCAGAGTTTGATACATCATCACAAGTTATCCTACAATACAGTCTTTGGGATGTCTCAACCCCCTGGTAATAGGATTGTTCACCTTTACACCAAGATATTTGGGAAGGCACCAAAACCTGCATATGGCATGTGGCATGTGCCTAGGCTGGCTTCGAGGGGTTCATGCTGTGAGACCTGATGTTCTCATGAGGTTGCCTAGAATGAAAAGCATGTCAGCCGGGCCTGTGCTGGTTCCATTTGTGCTGTGTGTGTCCAGGACGGGACCAAGTGCATTTTCCTTATAAAGGAGTAGAAAATTGCTGTGAAAATGTTGACGGCATGGCACATATTCAGAAAGCTAAATTTAAGAATGAAGCTTTTTTTGAGTAACAGAACAATTTAAAAGCTAAATGTAAAAATGATGATGGCCATTTCCTAATTGTGACTGAAGCGTGGGGTCAACAGCATTTCTTGCTTCACCACCTAGTTATGTTGAATGGTCTGAGAGTTGTTCCTGGGATATGATTAATATTTCTTAATAATACTTCCTGCTTAAACCTGTGGGAGTTGAATCTATTGATTTAGAGTGAGGAGAATAACCAGTATTGTAATTGACTTCAGAGGTAATTAAGGCTTCTGGCCTCTGGGAACCACTATTCTACTCTGTCAGGCTTTATTAGTTAGTTACACATATAAGTGATATTATAGAGTAATTTTCTTTTCCTGTTTTATTTCACTTAACATAATACCTTCAAGTTCCATCCATTTGGCCCAAATGACATGATTGTTTCTCATGATTGAGTAATATTCCATTGTACATATGTACCATATGTACATAAAGCATCTTCTTTATCCATTTATCTACTGATGGACACTTAGGGTTGTGTCCATGTCTTGGCTATTGTGAATAATGCTGTAAAAAACATGGGGTGCTGATGTCTCACTGAGATACTGATTTCATTTCGTTTGGATATATACCCAGAAGTGAAGTTGCTGGATCACATATTCCCATTTCAAATTTTTTGGGAACCTCCATACTGTTTGTCATAGTGGGTATATCAATTTACATTCCTGCCAACAATGTACAAGGGTACCCTTTCCTTCGCATCTATGCCCACACTTGTTATCTCTTGTCTCTTTGATGATAGCCATTCTAACAGGTGTGAGCTGATATCTAGTAAGTTCTGGGGATGCAAGCATTGTGATTATAGTTAACAATACTGTATTATATACTTTGGAAGTTGCTAAGAGAGTAGATCTTAAATTTTGTTCTTGCCACAAAAAATAATTACGTGATATGAAGGTGTTAGCTAAAACTATAGTAGTAATCATATTATAATCTATGTGTATCAAATCTTATTAGTGTTAGAGAAAAGAGCTAAAGAAATTTAGTCATCAGCTAACAGAAAATGACCAGAGAATGTCCCTGTGATAGTTTGGGTTTGATCATATGGATAATTCAGGAAGAACATTGTATGTAGAAGAAAGCAGGTGTAAAGGAGCTGAGAAGGAAATTTGCCTGGCTTGTTAACATGTACCTATAGCTTAGTGAGTGGAAGGTGTGGTGTAAAATATATTAGAGGGATAGCAGGGGCAAGATCATGTTGGGCCAGGTAGGTAAAAAAAAAAAAAAAAAAAGCCAGGGGCAGATGTTGATGGTAAGGGTGTTGATCTTTAATGGAGATGGATAAACTTGGTGGCATGTTAACAAGAGTAATAACATTTGAAGTGATCTGAATTATGTTTGAACATTATTATTCTTTTGTGAAATAGAATCTATATAGAGAACGGATTGTAAGCAAATCAGTCATGAGGCTATTGCAATATTCCATTAGAGAAATGATTTCACTTTTTGTTCCTTTTTGACCAAGATGTTAGCAGCAAAGACAGAAGTGATCAGATTCTCAATATATTGGAAAACAGAGCTGACAAGGGATGTGACAGGACAGTGGATATCATTTGTGAAATGTTAAAACTATAACATCAAACTATAGCATTAAAACTATAACATATTAACAATGCATAATGTATTGTTCGTAAAACTTTACCTGTGTTATGATCATAGAAATGATATCAACTTCCTGACAGTGGTTACTTCTGGGTAGAGAAGGAAAGAGAGGATTCTTACTATTCAGATTAGTTTGTAATGTTTTATTTTTTACAAAAAATGTCAGAAGAAAATATAGCAAAATGTTAGCAGTTTTAACTAAGGTGGCCCTAAATCAGTCAGCTTTTGCTATATAACAAAGTATTTTTGCTCAAAACACAATGTTTTTTTGAGCTCTTTATTTTGTGTATGACAGTGTGGGCTTCATTTATCTGATTAGATCCATTTCTAAGTCTCTCCTAGGCTCCCTTGTGTCTGCAGTCAACTGCCAAGTCTTTGTGGGGTTGCTCACTATAGGGAGCCCCCAGCCAGGGCAGCTTTGTCTGGCAGAAGGCTAGACCAAGCTTGTTCACAGAGTGGAGTTAGGGATTCAACAGCCACAAGAGGTAATGCCCAGTGCACAAGCTCAGCTCCCTCGCCCTTGGACTCTCTCCATGCTCCGAAGACTCACTCTCTGTTAGGCTATCCAAGGGCTTGTTTGTTTTGTTTTGTTTTCACAGAATTCCAAGAGTTCCTAAAGGGTAAACACCAATTTGCAAGCATTTTTTCAAACCTTTGCTTATGACATACTTGCTAATGTCTGCTTGGCCAAAGAAAGTTGCATGACCAATCTTCAGTAAAAGACAGAAAATCTACCTTTCGCTAGGAAGGGAAGAGTTTTCAGCCAGTTTTGCAGTACAGTACAAGTTGTATTATTTTCTATGTGTCAGAATATACAATTATAAACAAAAGTCATTTAAGTAAATTTTGAGTGTAAGCATTGAAAAGTAACATTTTTCTAAAAATAATGCATATGTGTTAATGTCTTTTGTCAGTGAAGCAATAGTTTTATTTTATAAAATGAAGGCTATTACATCCTTAATTTATGTGTTCATTAGTTTAATTATTCATTCATTCATATACTATTTATAGAATTAATTTGACAAGCAGATCATTAAATAATTAGCTCAGGGATTTGTAAATTTCAAGGTTATTGTTGCTATAATTCTACCAGCCTAAGGAAATACAAGACAGATTTTTTTTCCTAGTGTTTTCCCATTTTGTCCTTCAACAAATATACCGATTGCAGCAAAGTTCAGTCTTCCTCCTACAAAATTTCAAAAATAGAGGAGATAAAAATCTTATTTTTTTCTCAAAAAAAATGTTTTCTGGAAATGTAAGTAAGTACTTCTAGAAATAAGACTGTCATAGTTTTTTGTGGCTGTTTTCAGAAAAACTAAATTACAAAAAATCAGTGTGGATTTTCTTTACCCAAGGATAAATGAGAGATAAGACCATATATTTTCAATGTTGAATGAAGGTTTTTCTGAATACTGGAGACAAATTTTTACTTCATTTATTACATGATTAATCTAACAAAAGATCAGTTATATTCTGTTAGTATTATAGAAACACAAAACTGCAGTCTAGCAGTGTAAATAATGTGATTTGTTTCTATCATTAAGGGATATCACTAACATGAATGAACTCCAACTCTTGTCAGTCTTTTGGTCACCTGGCTAAAGATCCCATTCCCTTCCTTTAATTCATGCTTCCTAGTTCTCTGAAACTGAGATTCCAGCTGCATGTAAACACATATCTGAGGCGGCAGTTATTTAATAAAACAATCAGACCAAAATATAATTTTTCCTCTACTAGTACCTAGTGCCCTTCGGAGAATTTATTCTTTTGCCTGTGGATAAAATCAAGTGGGAATATTAGGTTTACCACCTTTTCCTAATTAGAGAATGATATGTGGTGAAACTAGGCCAATCATTGTGCTAAAGCAAATATTTTTTTGTCTCAAAAAGAGACAAAATTTTAATAAGTAAAATATTGAATAGAAACCAATTGTGTCAAGGCAAGCTTTCTAAGAACTGCACCCATTTGTCCCTTAGGCATAACTATTCACTGGTTCTCTCAACACGCAGTTTTACTCTGATAATCTCAAAATTGCCTTCGATAACAGAGGACCCATACTCTAGCAAAGTTATAGTTGGTATTTAGTGTTTTCCATCAGCAATAAATGAGCTAGAAAGATAAATCCAAAGAGGCACAAAACACTTTGCTTTAAACACAAAATCAATAGTAATCTGATCTGGTCAAGAAGTGAAAACACATGTTGTTTATCATTCAAACCTCTTTTCAAATTTACCTTTGCCAGATACAAGGTGTTTGATGTTGTCATAGAATTTGATGATCATGTTCAGTTGGAGAAGGAAGAATAACACACTGGACAAGTTAATTCCCAAACTAGTCATTTTAAAAACTGCCTTTTTTTTTTAAGAAAATGGAATTAATGAAAAGTCTTCTGGAATACCCATCATATGCATTGTCAATAATAGTCCTCCTCTACAGACTTTTATTTGTCCATCATTTATATAAGTATTGATTAAACAATTTTACTGTATCCTGGAATGATTATAGGTGTCAGGATTACAGCAGTGAACTAAATAGACAATCCCAGGTTCCACAGAGCTTATATATTGATACTCTTTGGTCTTGACCACATAAGTGATGGTATCCTATAGGTCCCCTATGTCTTCTTCACTCTTTCATTATTTTTTTCTTTTTGTTCCTTTATCATTGTTTTTCTGATATCATTTAGTTGTCTGTGTTTTCTTACATTTCAGTGAGCTCCTTTAGGATGATTATTCTGAATTCTTTACCAGGCAGTTCATAGATAGTCATTTTGGGGAAGTCAGTAACTGGAGCTGTATTAGTTTCATTTGGTGGTGTTATGTTTGCCTGATTCTTCATCATCTGTGTAGCCTTGTATTGGTGTCTGTGTATTTGAAGGAGCAAACATCCCTTCCAGTCTTTACAGACTAGTTTTGGCAGGTAAAGACCTTCTCCAGGCAGTTCTCTGGGATCCCAATTGAGTGAAGTTGAAGCCATGTGATGGCTACTTCTGGGTTCACAGTGGGGTCTGCAGTTGGTGCGTCTAGTGTCAGAAGCATGGCAGGTATGGATCCTTTCTGGTCCATAGATGGACAAGACTGCCTTCTCTTTGTGGTGTTGGTACAAGGATCTGCTTCAGGGTCCACAGCTGGGTCCACAGACAGTGAGACCATTACCAGGCGCTGGATGGGGGTGGCTACCAGCACCCCTGCTAGGTCACTGATTCCTACCTGCATGGGCAGTACTACCCTGAACTGAAGCAGAGTAGGGCTGAAGCCAAGTCATAGGGCTGCTTCAGGGTCTGTAGTCAGGTAAGTGGATCTACCTCTGGGTGCAAGATGGGCATGCCTCCTACTGTGTCCCTGGGCAGGCAAGACTGCTCCTGGACTGCACTGAGAGAGGCTGAAGTAGAGTCACAGGGCCATTTGAGACTTTGCAGTGATACTGAGGTCAGAAGGCCAGCCTCAGGGGCACAGAGGGTATGTTTCTGCTTGGTCATTGGGTGAGCAGGACTGTCAGCCAAAAGGGATTGGAACCAGATCAAGGGCTGCTTCAGTGTCTACAGCCTAAACTGAGGTTTATGTTTCCCAAGGATAAGTGGATGTGAATCCTTCTAGTCCCTTGGTGGATGGTTATGGTGGCAGAACCAAGGCCAAGTGGGACTGCAGCCAAGTCCACAGGGAATAAGGCTGTTCTCGGGTCACTGACCCTACCATCTAGGCGTAGACCTGCCTTCTCAAAACAGCTTGCTTGGTTTTGTGCCCTACCGGGTTATATATAGTCTTCTACCTGGATCTCTAAGCTCCCACAGGTATACTCTTCTCTATAGTTAGCTGTCAGATTATTGTTGGTGATGGGGAATTTGAACACGGGACCTCCTATTCTGACATTCTGATGTCACTCTGCATGCTTTAAAGTTTTAATTTATTTCTATTTTTATGTAAAAGAAATTTGATCATGATTAAATATAGATTGGCAGGAATGAGTAAAGGAGAATGAAGATCTATTCAAACCCCAAAGATTATTAGAGAAATCTAAATACTTACATGTGTGTCCAAAATGAATAAGGTGAGTTAGAATTTGCTTGCATTAATCTGGTTTAGTCTTTTAAAAATCTAAAAAAAAAATTAAAATTTGAAGAAGTAAAAAAAAAAAACATACACACATACACATACACACACACATACATATATATTTGCATTCTCCAATAAATTCATGTTCTATGTAGGCAACTCATTAAGGGTCACAACAGTTCTGTGAAGGTGAAAATAGAATTTCTTTTGTGTTTACTTGTTACAATTAAATTATTTTTTGACCCTGATTTTTAATGTCAATGCCAAGAAATGTTAGTTGTTGGATTGTTTTCCAAACTCATCTAGTTTAATATATACCTAACATCATCTAACCTCAACATAAAAATAACTTCTAAATCTTACAGTCAATCAGCAAAACAGATACTTTTCACTGTTGCCAATTCCATACTCATCAGTGAAAGTAAAAAAGCTAGAAAATAGAGAGGATTTGATGGTGAGAGTATCGTAACTATAATAATGCAAATAATCTACATGGGAAAATAGAAAATCATATTAAATGCCAAACTGAAATTTTCCTGGGTGAGTAGGCAATTTAAAGACACCAAACTAATATAAACTAAAGAAGAAAGAGGTAGTAGGGTGGGTGGAAAGGTGTCATTTGACATTAGATAGATAATTTTCTACAATTTTGAAAAGCATTCATCATCCATCATTCAGTAACTATTTCATTATTATCTAAAACGTCTTGTAAGCTGTCACAGATCTTTCAAAAGTGCATAATTACATCATTATGGAGAAAAGTCCCTGGTGTTTGCTGCTAGGAAGAATTCTGGTAGGAAAGGAAAGGTCAATAAAGTAAATATATGATTAGACGTTGTGTTTACTCAAGTTTGAGGAGTTTTATTTTCCTTTAATGACAGATTCAAGTGAAATCTTATTTATATATCCATGTAGTGACTCCATATTGTAGGATAATTGACGCCAGTGTGTACATTATTCTTATATATTTATTTATATTTACTTTGCATATTCGGAGAGTATCCAATTTGCTCTTTACTTATGTAAGAACAAAAGACAATCACTGCCAACTTTCTGAGAATCTTATCAAGATCCTATGAACTAAAAGAAACAAATATTTATAAAATAGGAAAATAGGAAAAATAGGAAGTAGAGTACTTTCTATGCATTTGCTTATTTAGAGCACATATGCCTTTATTATGTATACATATAGATATTTACTTATTTGTTTAATTATTTATTATATGTGCTCCATAGTTTACTTTAGAGTTTATTCTTGGTATCATACAATTATACAAATTATACAAATGTAAAATGACATATATCCATCATTATGATTTTATAGAGTATTTTCTCTGACACAAATATTCTGTGCTCTTCTATTTGTATTTCTTTCCCTTGACCCATGGAGACTACTGGTCTTTTTGCTGTAACCATAGCTTTGCCTTTTTCAGAATGTCACATAGTTGGAAACATAACTTATGCAGCCTTTTTAGTAGCATTATCCTAATACCAAAGAAAACTACAGATCAAAACTCTCATGAACATATATTCAGAAATGCTCAACAAAATATTATCAAAATGAATCCAAAAAAGTCTAAAAAAGAATTACACAGCAAAACCAAGTGGGATGTATCCCAGATATGAAAGGATGACTCAACATTTTAAAATAATTAATGTGATCCATCACATAAATAGACTTAAAAAGAAAAATAACAAATCATATCAAGAGATGCAGAAAATATATTTGAAAAAATATAATGCCCACTCATGATAAAAACTCTCAGTAAACTAAGACTACAAGGGAAAATTTTCAACTTGACAAAGCATATTTACAAAACACCTACAGATAATATACTTGATGAGAAACTTGAAGCTTTCACACTAACATCAGATATAAGGCAAAGATATCCTTTGTACTTTCTCCCCATTACTTTTAAAAATCATACTGGTAGCCATTGCTTTTGAAATAAGGTAAGGAAAGGAAATAAAAGGTGTACAGTTTGGGAAAGAATACACAAAACTGTTCTTGTTCACATATGACATGATTTTCTTTGTAGAAAATCCAAAAATAAATCAATAAAAAAATTGGAAGTAATAAATATAGCAAGGTTGCCAGATACAAGGTTAATATACAATAGTCAACTGCTTCCTTTATACCAGAACAGGTGAAATTTGAAATGAAAACATGGTACCATTTACATTAGACATTAGTATGAAAAAAATGAAATATTTCATTATAAATATACAAAAACTTAAACAAGATCTGCAAGAGGAAAACTTCAAAAATATGATGAATGAAAGCAAGAAAGTGCTAAATAAATGGAAAGATATCCCATGTTCATGGATAGGAAGATTCAATATTGTCAAGATATCTGTTCCAACTTGATCTACAGATTCAATAAAATTCCAATAAAAATCCTAGCAAGTTTTTGTGGTTATGTACAAATTAATTCTGAATTTTATATTAATAAGCAAAGGACACAAATAGCCAAAAATGAATTGAAGGAAAAAACAAAGTTGGAACACTGACATTACCCAACTTCAAGACATACTGTAAACTTAATTACTTGTAGTAATTAATACAGTGTGATATTAGCAAAAAGAATAGACAAAGATATCAATGGAACAGATAGCCTAGAAACAGACCCACAAAAATGGAGTTAACTGATATTTGACAGAGGAGCAAAGGGAGCATAGATGGTATCTTCAACAAAAAGTACTAGAATGATGATATCCACTTGCAAAAAATAATGAATCTAGACACAAACTTTACACGGTTCACAAAAGTTAACTCAAAAATGCATCACACATGTAAGCATTAAATTCAAAACTATAAACCTCCTAGAAGAAAACATAGTATAAAGCTAGATGACCATGGGTAGGTTGATGCCTTTTTAGATGATCACAAAAGAATGATCATTGCAAGAAATAATTGATAAGCTGGGCTTTATTAAAATTAAAAACTTCTACTCTGCAGCAGTATCAAGAGAATTAGAAGACAAGGCAGAGACTAGGAGAAAATATTTGTAAGAGACAAATCTCTTAAAGGACTGTTATCCAAAATATACATGGAACTCTTAAAACTCAATAATAAGAAAAGGGCATGATTAGAAAATGAGGCAATGACCTTAACTGGTACCTCATCAAGATAAACAGATGACAAATAAACATTTGTAAAGATGTTCTACATTATATGCATCATGAAAATGCAAATTAAAATAACAAGATACCATTACACACCTATTAGAATAGCCAAAATCTATAACAATGACAACACCAAATATTGAAGAGGATATGGAGCAACAGGACTTCTCATTCTCTGCTGGTGGGAATATAAAAATCATATACCACTTTAGAAGACAGTTTGACAATCTCTTACAAAACAAAACAAACTCTTAACATAAGGCCCAGCTATCACACTCCTTGGGATTTACCCAAAGGAGGTGAAAACTTATGTCCACACTAAAACTTGTACAAAAATGTTTATAGCAGCTTTACTCATAATTGCCCAAACTTGGAAGCAACCAAGATGTCCTTCAGTAGGTAAGAGACAAACTGTGGCATACCCAGACAGTGATGTCTGGAGTATTATTTAATGCTTCAAAAAATGAGACATCAAATCACAGAAAGACATAGATTAATATTAAATGCATATTACTAAGTGAAAGAAGCCAATCTAGAATTAGGAAGTAGTCCCTGTACTTCTATCCTCTGAAAGAGATTGTAGAGAATAGGTCATTTCTTCCTTAACTGTTTGGTAGAATTCACCAGTGAACCAATCCTGTCCTGGTACTTTCTGTTTTGAAAGTTGTTAATTATTAATTAAATTTTCAAAATAGACATGGGCCAATTATGATCATCTAGTCTTCAGAGTGAGTTTTGGCAGACTGTGTCTTTCAAGAAATTGGTTTATTTTATCTAGGTTATCAAATTTGTGAGTGTAGAGTTGTCCATAGTATTCCTTTATTATCCTTTCAGTGTCCATGGGATCTATATTGCTGTCCCCTTTCATTTCTGATATTAGTAGTTTGTGTCCTCTCTCTCTTTTTTTTAGTAAGCACAGCTAGTTTTTATTGGTTTTATTGATGTTTTCCAAATAATCTTTATCATTATGTATTTCCCTTTTTTATCCCTGGTAGCTTTCCTTACTATGAAGTCTATTCTATCTGAAATTAATATAGTTACTCCTGCTTTATTTGGATAGGTATTAGTATGCTATATCTTTCTTCATCCATTTACTTTTATCTCTTTGTGTATTTATATTTAAAGTGAGTTGTAGACAGTATATAGTTGGGTCTTGTGTTTGATCACTCTTAATAATCTCTGTCCTTAAATTGGTGCACATAGACCGTTGAGATTCCAAGTTATTATTGGTATAGTTGGATTAATGTCTGCATAATCATTACTGTTCTTGCTTTCTTTCTACTCTTTCCATTAGAGTCTTTAGCATATTAATCAGAATTATTTTAAATTCTCTGTTTGATAATTCCAATATCCCTGCCATGTCTGGCTCTTGTGCTTGCTCTATCTCTTAAAAATGTTTTTTTGTTTGTTTGTTTTGCCTTTTGGCATGTCTTGTAACTTTTTCCTGATAGCCATACATGATGTCCCAGGTAAAAGGAACTTCTGTAAATAAGCCTTTAGTAATGTGGTGGTGCAGTGTTGGGGGAAGGGAGCATTTGATAGTCCTATGATTAGGTCTCATACTTTTAGCAAGCTTATGTCTTGCTAAAACTGTGACCTTGTAAGTATTTCTCACTCTTTTCTCCTTTCTTATGTGGGACAAAATGTATACAGTAGGCTAGAGTTGGGTATTTCTTTTCCCAAGTTCAGGCTCTGATATAGTCCAGTAGGTTAGGCTCTGGTTAATTAATTTCCTGTGAAGGTAGACATTGCTGAAAAGAACAGAGTGTTTTTGGTATATTTCAAAATGGTTCCTTTTTCCCCCTCCCTATAAGAAGTCCAAGGGAATTTTTCTCTGATATTTACTGTGGGGCCCTGGTCAAGTGCCTGGATGTAAATCTGATAATAGTGTGCCCCTCCCCTTAAAAGTCTTATCCCTCAGAGTTGTCCACTCTGAGTATCCAGCAATTCATCAATTACAATTTAGGTTTTTCTACTCTGGGACTAGTTCTTGAGGTTCATCTTTGCTTTAGGGAGTCTGTGGCTCTGTATTTACGAGTCTCTCTCTCCAGACTTGGAGTGGTTTGCTTTGGTTTTTCTTTCTCATGGATCCAAGAAGAGTTCATTTTTCTGTCTGTTCTGCTTCTTGCTTGCTATTATTATGGAGTAGTGACTTTCAAATGGCTTACATGTGGGACCCGGGAGCAGGCAAGTAGGTTGTCTTCTAAGTACAAGTCCAGGAAAACAGAACTCAGTAAACTACACTCATTTTCAGTGGCTCTTCATGGTTATTTGCTTTCACTGTCTTTCTCATCATATGCCACCAAAATTACTCACAAAGTTTCAAAATGAACAGAATTAAAACTGGACTATTTTGTTAATATCTTGAATTTAAATAGCAAAGCAAGTGTTGACAAAAAAATTCATTAAAATCACCTTGAAAATAAAGACAGAGTTTTATTTAAGCCAAAATTTTAGACCTGGGCCCAGGAAGATAGCATTTCTATGGGTAGGGTAGGAGATATGTTCCAAAGAGCTGAAGTCGTACAATGGTTTTATGTCCTTGAGGAGACAGGCAAGAGAGACAGAACTTCAAAGAGGTACATTTAAATCACATAAGATATATTACACAAAGAAAGGAGTCTGGGGGTGGGAGTGGTAATACACATCCTGGCAGGCACTTGGCACTCAAGGAAATTAAGAGGAATATAAGCATTTTGCTTATCCTTTAACAAGCACATGGATACCAATTGTTTAGACTTTCTTGATGAACGGATGGTAGAGTTAGAAAGTTTAAGTTTTTACAGGTGGTCATTTTGAGTTAGTGAAATCTTTAATATTGAGGCCTTAGAAATCTTTTGGTGGTCCCTATCATGGTGGTCAGCTTTTCTTTAATTTGTACAAAGTAGATCCAGAACTATGAAAACAAAATAGAAATGTCAAGGATGTGGGTTCTCAGGAAGGGAGAAATCCTCAAGTATTTATCTTTTCTGTTGCTAAGAAAAATTATAATTTTGTGAATAATGAAAATAAACATCTTAAGCTTTTTGTGCATAATTTTTTTTTTACCTCAAACTGAATTTTGTGGTTTTTAAAATAATAAAGGTGAAATTATTTCTGGCTATGCACTGAAAATCTCTTTTAGGCCAGTTTTGCACTTCCTCTCAGTATGCTTCTCCCTCACTAGCTACCTTAACACATGTTTTATGGAAAAATGGGCCCATCTGAATAATTTTGGCCAATCCAGATGTATAAAAACATCATTTTCTTATTCTCCATACTATTTCTGTGAGACAGAACAATCTAGTGAGGAATTACTGTGCTGCCTATTGCAACCTCAGGAATTTCCAGGGAAAATCCAAAGCTGGCCTCCCAGACCTGGAAGACAAGGAGACTGAAGAAAGAGGCATACCAGTCCATATTGGTATATGGAAGTTTTAATAAACAAGGAAACTTACATATGGGGCTTGTCTTGGGTGACTGCAAGATGAGTAGATATCCGCACGTGTCCACCAGCATCTCAAGAATTTATATAGAGGCCTTAATGGGGTGCAGTCATGTATGCAGTCCAGATGATCTCAACGATACGGTATTCTCTCATGGTCACATCCTTGAAGTGGCTCTTTGTATGGGGACAGTGGGAGGAATGTTTATTCCAAGGATGGGGAGGAGGGTCAGGAATCTTACAGTTGCCCAGTCTAGCTCACTGGTCAAGCCGCAGTCACATACTCTCGATGATCTTCTCCAGCTCCTGTTAGGACAATATTTCATAATGGAAATAAGATGACTAAATAAATGCCATGATAGGTTTATAACATGAGAAGGTAGAGGATGTGGAGTTAGATGCTATAATTAAATGGATATAGATAAGTCATCTGTTAGTATACAGTAGACTTAAGACATTTATCTGAGGTTACAGATAATCATTTAATTTGTGCAAGATAGAAAGATCAGATGAAGCAGACCCCTAGTTGTAAAGGAGATGGGATATTTCTAAAGTTACTAAAATATGGGTCACATACCCCAAACAAGAAAAGGATCCAGTTTCTTGGTAAGATCCAAGATTTCAGAGCTACCAATGGTAATAATGAAGTTAATGCAATAAATCTAGAACTCTCCACCATGAGGTGACCATAGGCCCATGAGCTGAGTTAAGGTCAGATCTGCAGTAAGCAAATTAAATGGCCTTATCTGGAAAGAGAGATGGAGTTAAAACCCTGTCAAATTTAATGCCTAATAGTTGTTAAAAGAACACAATGTAGTTTGTCTTAAGGTGATTTCAGTGTCTCTCACCAAACCTATATTTAGCAGTATACCACAAGGCACCTATACTTTGCCCTACTGTTTAGAAACTCTTCCTATTGAACTCATTAATGGTGAATTAACATTTTAATACAAAAATTTGTTTTCTTCTTATAAAATAGAGCAGATTTATTCAGATTAACTCTTTTGAACTATGTATCTTCGATTGGACAGCAGGCTCTGGTATCTTTCAACTCACTAGATTTTAAATATTCCATGTTTGTTCTTATTGTAAGTTTGTAGTAAATACATCTATCTTATATATACATATATTCATATATATGTTTTAACTATTACATATGTAAGATTTTTTTATATTACAGACTTTTAATGTGGAACTTTTATAATAACACTTTCTTGCCTATAGTGAAAACATTTCATCTGAATGTCTTCATATAAGACCAAAATAATAATTTATACCAATAAAAATGAAATGTCAGTTAACACTTATGTAATGCATACCATGTACAGTGCTTCTCTAAGATTTTTACCTATCTTGGCTCCATTAACTTTACCATAACTTTATAAAATAGATTAGTGTTCATTCTGTTTTAAATATGGGAACTATGACACATAGAGGTTAAATAACTTGACCAGGGTTATTTGTTGGTAGTGATGGAGTCAGGATTTGAACCTGCAAAGTCTGGTTTTGGAATTGGTCTGCTTTCTCATACTCTACATTGCTTCCCCAGCTGTGAATTAGGTATGTTCTTCAGATATAATATCAGGAAGAAATAGGAGAGTATAAAAGTTTTATTTTTAATTCTCTTCAAATAAATAAGATTTAAAAAGTGGGCATTTAGCTTTATGGAAAAAGAGAGCATTCTCTATATGGCTTGCAGGAACTGTAAGGTAAGGAATCTATAAAGTTTTACTTGCTTTTCCTAGACTTGAGTGTAATGATTTGGGGACAAATTATTTCAAAGCTCAATATATTTCCTCTCTGGTTTTACTGGAATTCATAGCTCCCAATCTGGTATTTAGAAGCAGCAAACATTTGGACAGACAAAAAAAGATACATTCAGCAAAGCGTTTCAGTTGATTGTTTAAGACAGAACAAGGGAAATATTTAGCAGGGGGGAAAAGAGTGTCTTTTTGGTGTATCAGAGAAGAGTACATGGAAGCAATCATAAGGCTGGGGAAAGATACTCCAAAACCAAAAATAGTTTGCAGAGAGCCGCTGACTCCCCCCCCATTGCTGGGGTGCTAGTCGTGTGCATGGTTGTTCGCAAATCATTTTCTTGCCTTTCCTCTGTTCTACTCTGGATTGCTTTATAGAGGGTAACCTCTTGCAAAATATCCCAAACCCCTTTGCTCATTGGCTCTGACTAATGAAACAGAGAAGCCAGGTATATCTTTAGCAAAAAGCCTTTTTTGTGTGTGTGTCTCTGACTGTACCTTTGGCAAAGGCTATATTTCCTCTGTACTTCTAGTTCCTGTGGAAGACTTTCTTCTGTTTTAGCAGTTCCTCCCAGCAGCTTAGTGTCCTCAGCTCCGGTAAACCAGGGGATAGTAATGGGTTCCTTCTCTTGCTAAGCTCTGGATTGTCTCACCATGTCTTATTTTTTGTGCTTTCTGCTCATCTAATAACTTCATAACTGTTGTCCATAACTAATTTCCTACACTGAAATTTCTGGATATAAGCAGGATAATAATAATCAGGATAGGCGTGATAAGATAAAGCTGGTTGTTTTCAGGTGCTTATGGAAATTCCAGGTATTACAATTCATTAAACAGATGTTATGATTCACTAAATAGGTTTGGAAATCAGAAATGAGGCCAGCATGGGAGTTCAAAGAAGGAGAATTGTGACCATATTGTAAATGAAATCTAGAATCAGAGCATAGAAGAGAAAAATGGTTAGGGATAGATGTTCTAAAGAAATCAAACTAAGGTGTGAACAGATGAAGAGGACTGGTAAGAAAAGCTGATATGGGCCAGCTATCATTAGGACATAGAAGAAGAGGTGTTCTGTCATCTAAAAGAAAGATGCCAGCACTACTCATGACTGACATATGTACACAGAGGGAACAACCAGCGGTGAAGATGGCTGCAGGAAACTAATATGTTTTAGGGATAAGATGTATAGGACAAGGGGATGTATAAAATCATCTGTGTCGAGGCTGAGGATGAAGGAGAGTTTATTTATGATGGCTGGGGGATCCACTGTGTGATGACCACTCTAGTAGGGGTTGTGAGAAATGCCAATAGTTGAATGATGAATTTGTGGGTGAAATGTGTAGAGTGGTGTAGAAAGGATAGTGTGTGACATAACAATTAAAGTCATGATTGCAATTTACCTCCTATTGTGTCGTTCTGAACTGCTCCAAATTATTGGATATCCAAGGGCTCTCTCTGCTGTCTCTGATTAATATGGGGGCTCAGGACACTTTATGCTCTTCAAAATAATCCATATTTATTTTTTTACCCCCTCACTGTCTCTTAAATATAATATCAAGTATATTTCCATATACCTGAGTACATGTATGTGTATATGTACTTATGTCAACCTGCCTCAGCCATTTGAGAGGGCTTTAAAGAGAATGAAATACTCCTTTGTGAATTAATTGCTCAAAGTTAAAAAGTGAAATTTAGGGAGAAATTAGCAAGAACGTTTCCCTGCCAACTTTATTCTCGGTATGGTTTATTAAGGAATTGTTATCTTACCTACAAAAGTATATAAACACACACACATGAAAGAAAGAAAAAAATATATTAATCATGAACTCTGGATCCACTTAATGGTGTGATTCAGGAAAACAAAAAAACTAATTACCATTTAAGATTATCTATAGGACATTTTGGTGGCTTCTGATTTGTGATGTCTATTTGGTGATACAGACTCATACATCTTTTTTTTTAAATTTAATTTAATTTAATTTAATTTTTTTACAATTTATTTTATTTTAGTATCATTAACCTACAATTACATGAGCAATATTGTGATGATTAAACTACCCCCTTCATCAGGTCCCCCCCACCAACCCTATTACATGTCCATCAGCGTAGTGAGATGAAAATCACTACTTGTCTTCTTAATGCAGCAGCCCAGTTTCAAAAAGACAGATGCACCCCTATGTTTACTGCATACTCATACATCTTTTAACCAGATTTGTCTTCTTTTTTCCATGTGTCTATAGAGAAGGCCAACTCATCAAACCAAAATGTGTTTAATCAGGAAATGCTGTAGATAAAAACATTATTAACCTTTCCCAAAGTAATCTGAATAAGCTTTTAGATTATAGAGTTGGATTATTTCACAATACCATTTCTTTTCAATAACAAATATAAATTACATTTGGCAGAGTTTCAGAGAGCCACCAAAGCTTAAATATTTGGAGAATATTTTCTCTGTTCATGCAAGTGAATCCTAAACACAGTGCAGTGATAGATTGTATTGCTTCCAGGAAAACATTCCAAGAAGTGTTTAAAACAAAAAAATCTTAATCTTTTACAGTTTCCACTGAGATGAATTCCAGGAAGAAAATCAGGCATGGAGTTTAGTTGTTCTCCTACAGGAATCACTTACCAAAGTGTACATTATGTATGTGGTTCATTATATAAGCCTGGGTGCAAAAGCGTAGGCGTCTTCAGGTTGAAACAACTCTCTATGCAGTCTTTTCCAGGAATTCCTTGTCCCTTTTCAGGCATGAGGATGAAAACAAACTGAGAGATTAGGCCAGGTGTGCTCTAAACAAAAACAAGAATGCTTGAAACTATGCACAAGTTTATTTGTAATAAATGGGAGACAAATAGTTCGGCCAAGGTCTCTTACATCTTCTATTAGGAAAAGGAAATAGCAAAGCCAAAAATATAAGATAAGACACATGGACCCTAGGAGAGAGACATTTTAGCAGTTCTTGTTTTTATTTTTTTTAAGTATACTATTTTTTTGATATTTATAGAGGGTGCATATGCTTGCTCGCAATATGAAAAAATAGAAACAGAAAATAAAAGGAGAGGAGACTGGAAAGAAAAAATATACTGATGCTTTTATACTAGGTAATATGGTAGACATTTTTATAAATACCTTATTCTGCAATTCTCTGAGTTTTTACTAATTCTACCATAATTTCCATGGGGAAAATATATTCACTAAATTTATTTTAAATTAGAATCACCTGAAAGAGAGTAAAGACCCTAAGCCTGTAGAAGGAAGAACAGACAAGCATATGCAGGAAAGTTGATTTCAAATGGAGTGACACATGAAAAAGTGTGTTGATACAAATTTAAGGGAAAGTAATTTAGAAATAAGTGATAATTTGTTGAAATATTGTATTTATGTTACTGTTAATTCCACTTGAAATTACCCCTCTTTCATGTAATTTTATTTCAAGTCATGACCATGTAAACCATAACTTAGGTTGTAAAAAAATGTAAGATCTGCCAGAGAATTGACAGTTTACAATATATTTACGATAATTCCAGACTCAGATGTTCTGAAAGCTGAATCAATATGCTATCAAAAATATAGTTTCACAAATATTCTCTTATTTCTTGTTTAAATATGGGCAAAAATAAATCTCAGATATATTCCAATTCCCCTTCCCTTAGCTGCGCAGACAGGAACGTGAAGTGCACGGTGCAGTGGACATAAGCACATAGGCGACGCTGCCGGTTTCATTTCCATCTTTCTTCCACCAACGTTTATTTTATTATTGACGTCAAGGACTTTGTCTCTTGGAGGCAATTAATGCATTGCATTGTGAAATAAAGTGAAAGAATGACCTTGATGTTGGTTACCAAGGAATTTGGCCTGACAGACTATATTACTTATGGAAGCGGTAGAATTGAAATAAATACAGACAAGAAGATAATGAGTCAAAAATATGACTGTTATTCATGTAAAGTCCAAAATAATTTTCCTGACCAGCAGGTAGCTTTCTTCCAGGTAGTGATTATTTTCTTTTGTACTATACACTTTACACCCATGGCTTCCAAGGTCTCTCTGCTCTTCTATATTGAACTAAGGACAAAAGAGCATGTTCAGAGAATGCAAATATTTATAGGTTAGGGGTAGTAGGGGGGCGTGATGATTTCCTTCATATTCCATTGCCCAGAATTCAGTCACACAGTTACACTTAATGGCCAGGAAGTCTGCAAAATGTGGTCTAAACTTTTGCTCACGAAGAAACTGGGTTTAAAGAAGAGCTACTAAGTCTCTGCCATACAAGGCAAAATGCTTCATTGATAAATGTTACTTCATTTCTTGGTTTTAGGGAGTATTGTAATCCAACTAATAAAGGTTTATTATTTAGGAATCAGGGGGACAAATATAACAACTTCTATGAGATATTAAGACAGCAACCCAAGCAGGCAGGATGTCCCGGAGGACCATGAGCCCTGAAAGTAAGGACACCTATAAAATTAGCCCCAACTCAGACGTTGCCCAGACAGCGTTATCAAAATTGTGGTTCAGGGAGATTGTGCCCCATCAAAAAACTACAGCTTCGAAAAGGACAGAGCACAGAATGCTCAGGGCTGCCCAAGAAACTAGGACATGAGGGACAAAAATCCAGAAAGAAGAAATTTTCAGGTCATGCAAAGGATCTGTATTCCAAGAAAAAAAAAAAAAAGCAAACAGGAACTGGGAAGCTGAAGAGCTGAGCAGAGATTTCAACAGCTTTGTGATCCTGAAGAGAGAGGAAGTGGATTTCAAGCCCTGTCATGCTGTAAGTAGTTTAGAAAACACCTCAGACTTTCAGTTGAGTCAATGGAGGGGTCACAAATGATGAATGGTGGTCACTCAAGAGAAAAGTGGGATATTCATACCACATGTGAGCTACCCTATGGAGAGGCCCATGTGGCAAGGAACTGAGCGTCACTCCATTCCTGCCACAAGCTAGTGCGGAATTGAGGCCTTTATGCAAGAGCCCATGAAGAACAAAAATCTGCCAACAATCCCAAGTAAGCAAAAAAGTGGGTCCTTCACCAGTTAAGCCCTCGGAAGACTAGAGCCCTGCTGACATCTTTGTTTCAGCCTGTGAACCCCAGTCTCTGCAGCAGAATGTCCAGCTAAACCTTTCCCAGATTTCTGGCCTATAACAACTGTGAGATAATAAATGTTTAAACCAGTGAGTTTTGGAGTAATACTAAATAGTAATAGATGATAGATAATAGTAATAGAAAACTAAAGTGACTATTATGCAAATGCAAAACTGTAACAGACTAGCCTTAACCAAGTCTCAAATCCAGCCTGGACTCAGTGAAAGTGATCTATTGGCATTCTGTCTGCCAAAAATAACATCAACCAGAGCGTCTACAGCTGTTAATACACAGTGTTTGACATCTCAAAATTTATGAGATGTGATAAAAAGAGCAACAAGTGACTGACAAACGAGAGTAAAAGAACAGAACAGATAATTAAAGGATAAGTTGATTTAGAATTCAGAATAATCGAACAATGACTTTAATCAAATAGGGGGCATGTAAAGCATGCAGTGTGTCTGCAAAGCATTCAGTGGAATTTTAAAATATAATTTTGAACTCTACATGCACATCTTATTATTAAGCTTTCAGTTCAAGAAGCTTGGGAGGTGGGGGAGCAATATAAGTCCACAGAAATAGGAAAAAAAAGAGGAGAAGTCAATAAGGTAGAAATAAACCATAAAATAAATTCAGAATTTGATTCTTTGAAAACTTTAAATTAATAAACTCCTAGTAAGTCTTATCAAGAAAAGCAGATAACATAAATTACCAATATTAGAAAAACAGGGCATCAACCCATATCCTATAGATAAAAGGATATTATGAGTAATATATACCAATATAGTAAGAATTTTTTGAAATAATGGACAAATCCTTAAAATACATAGGTTACCAAAAACTGGCATTAGAATAAATAATCTAATCAGTACTATTAAACAAACTGTATCTATAATTAAAACCTGCATACATGGGCACACACATACATATACCTGTCTTTAAGCCCAGATGGTTCAGAAGAAATTCTTCCAAACATCTAAGAAAGGACTTATACCAATCTAACACAAATTCCTCCAAATAATGAAATTGGAAGGACTCCTCCAGATCATAGCCTTGACACCAAAACTTGAGAAAGAAAATTAGAAGCCAATATCTCTCTAAACACATGCAAAAAACCTAAACAAAATATTTGTAAGTCTGATTACTAATTCAAAGTGGTATATAAAAACATTTATTGATAATTACTAATTAAGTTTTATTTCATGAATGTGAGGTTGGTTTACTATTGAAAAATCAATGAGTCTTTACATTAAAGATTAAAAAATATATATATATATATATGGTCACCTCAAGGTATGAACATAAAGAATTTGACAAAGCTTAATACTTTGTTCAAGATAAAAATTCTTAGCAAACTTTGGAAATAAAGAAATTTCATTATCTGACAAAGAGAATATTTTAAAAACCCTGTAGTTAAATTATACTTAATGGTGCTATACTCAAGATTTTCCCTTTAAGGTTGGGAACCAGGCAAGGATGTCCACCATCATCATTTCTAATCAACTTGGACTATTCTTGCCCCTAAAATAGGGTAGGAGAAAAAGAATAAAACATGTAAATAAAAGAAATAAACATTTGAAAAATCCAACATTATCTCAAACTATTAGAACTAATAAACAAATTTAGCAAATCACGAGATATAAGGCTATCAAGTATATTTCTATATAACAAACACGTGGGAAAAAAATCCCATATGCAATATTGCCCAAATCATAAATTACTTAGGGATGACTAACAAAAGAAGTGCTAGCATCAATAAACTATAACATGTTACTGATAGACATTCCTGAGACAAATAAATGGAAGGGTAAACTATACTGATTGAAAAGATTAAAAAAAACGAATTTCCCCCAATATTCCTTTATAGGTTTAATGCAGTTATTATCAAGATCCCATAGGCACTGTTGTGAAAATTTAAAAACGAATTCTAATATGTATATAGAAATGAAAATGATAAAAAATAGATAAGGCAATCCTGAAGAAAAAAAGCTCTGAATTCAAGGGCTTAGATATTAAGACAGTGTGGTATTGATTAAAGGCTGAATAAACTGATCTATGGAACAGAACATGGAATGCAGAACAGACCAACACATATACAGTGACCTGATTAATGGAAGGACTTCATGAAATTTAACAAGGCAAAGGCTAATCTTCACAATAAATTATGCTGTGTTTATGGACTATCTACTTGGAAGAAAATGAATTTTGACTTATTTACTGGAAACTTAAATTTCAGCTTTCCCAAATTAAATAGAATTAAACAAAACAGAACAACTTGCAATGGAAAAATATATTCCTTCTAAGAAATACTAGGTAAGGAGTTTGCTAATTATGAAAAATTGGAGAGTAGGGAGAAACTGAAATTCTGGGACATTAGCATTTAATCACCAGTTTTACACATACAAGTTTCATTTGATTCATCTGGAAAGCTTTTAAAATATATATTCTTGGGGCCTAAACAGGAAGGCCCCGATTCAGTAGTCCTACTACAGGACTTGGGTACCTAGGTTTTTAATAAGTTCCAAGAATGCTCACTATACATCAAAGTTGTCTACCTGCGACATGGAGTTTTAGATAAATATCACAGTATGAGGCAAGGAAGTACCTAATCTTCTGTGGGATTTCCCAGGTCCTATTCTATGATCCTAATAGGGTAAGTGAATCAAGAAGGAACTGAAAACTTGATCGGCACATTCACATTTTCTGAAAGGTAATATGGTCCAGCGTGACAAAATTTATAACTTGTGACTCAAAAATTGTACTACTGAAGCCTGGTTCATTTATAATACCCATAATAAACTGCATATGCTCATAGAGGGTTTGATAAGTCCATACTGCAGTCTCTGCTGTATTTTAAGTGCTGAATACATGTTGGCTACTATCATATGTGCTTCTTGAGGCAAATGTTTGTAGGAACAGACAGTCAGACTAGTAGGAGATTTACCAAAATGTTAACAGTATTCTTGAGCAATATGATTCCTGAACTTAAACTTTGTGTTCTGTGTCTCCATGTATATTTTTTTCATATTTTTCCAACCTTCTAAAAACATAACTTTTATTATCAGAAGAAAATTTTTAAAAATCAGAAAATTGTAAGTTTTGCTGAAAATCTTGTGTGATAAAAATATTAAGATAGAATACACGTGAAGAAAACAAGTACTTTTTAAATTGTTCGTCTGTGTAGAGACATGAGAAAGACTTCATTAGTTCTTCAGTTTCATTTTTCAGGAACACCGGACTTTGAGAGCAAAGGGAACTTTTGACTCGGACATTTATTGCATGATAATCACAGTTATCTAACCTCGTATATTCTAAGCCATTCTTCTGGATTACCTCTAACATTGTATGGGAAGGGGAATAATGACCACCCCAAAGAAGTCCAGGTTCAAATCCCCAGAACACATGAATGTTAACTTACATGGCAAAAGAGACTTTGCAACTGTGGTTAAATTAAGAATCCTGAGATCTGGAGATAATCCTGGATTATACTGTGGGCCCATTGTAATATAAAAAAATATTTATAAGAGGAAGATAAGAGGATCAGAGTCAAAGAAGGCTGTGACAATGGAAGCAGAATGAGAAAAGGAGATAAGACAACATCCACTTTTGTCTTTAAAGATGGAGGGAGATGCTACTGCCAAGGACGGCGGGTGACCTCTAGAAGATGGTAAAGGCAAGAAAATGGATTCTCCCCTAGAGTTTTTAGGAAGAAAAATTCTTGCTGACACCTAAACTTCAGCCTAATGAGATCGAATTGGGGTTTCTGACCTCCACAAATGCAAGAAGATTGTATTTTAAGCTTTAAGTTTGTGGTAGTTTGGTACAGCAGCAATAGGAAACAAATACCGTTATTCAATCTCTCTATTTTTATGAGATTAAAAATCTACTGGAGATCCAATTCATACTCATATCTTGTATAAATCCAGTTAAACTCGTACTTTGCATATTATGTTCATTTTTATAACTTATTTTTTCATAGAGGTGGTAGGAGGATTTTGGTGTAGGGAGGATTTTAGAAAGGTATGTGCTGCCTCAAGGAAGTACTTATGAGATATTTTAGTACCACCTGAGTTTTATATCAACATTGAAAAATATCTTTGTGGCAGATTCACTGATCTTGGTATGACTTGATAAAACTTTACAATAACCATAAAATAGTTGACTGTGAATCTTTGTCATCATTAGAAAGTTCTCTATAGACAATTGGGAATTTTTGTTTATAGATGTAGCAATATCATAACAATACAAAAATAAATATTTGTTCAGTGTATTAGCTGGGAACCTTTGGATCTTACCTGATATTCTTAGATGTAAATCACGGTCTATACTTCTCTGAGTTGTTATAAGCAATGAGTTTGGAAGTGAAGCTATCAATCTTTCCTGGAGAGCTTTTACATCAAGTAGACAATCTGGCATTTGTATGTAGACAGGTTTTATTAAGTGAGAAACTCAGGAATTTTATCTTCTTGGTGCAGGAAATGACTTGAAGTTGCATTACTCCTATTATATTACAACTTCCCTTCCCTTAATCATATAATTAAAAACTGTAAACAATTTCTGGAACAACGGAAGCAAATTATCCATACAGGTCAATTCTTATATGTTGGAGAGTGAGATGAGGGTCCTAGTTGGAAATCTGTGGAAGCATGAATAATAACACTAGGGAAAAGACAATGGTTTGAGAATCAGGGCCTGCTCATAAAACAGATCATGTTGACCTCGCCTCCCACAAATTACAGGGGATGTGCACTATGGAATGTCGTTTTTATTTAGTAACTTGTGAATTAAAAAGTCTAATTATAAAAACATCTTAAATACATGGTATGAAGCTGTAGTTTATAAAACATACCTCATTGCTTTATATTCAAATTTCTTCTTTAATGGGATCATTTTCCTTAAAAAATACATTTGATTTTTTAAATCAAAATACATTTACTTCAGGGCCCTTACCTTTAGCTCCTCCTTTTGAAAAATCATATATATATAAGAATGTATATATGTACATCCTATATATGGCATATATCATAAAACACATAAATCATTTAAAATCTTATACATGTAACCAAGTAATTCTTAATAAAGTCTTAGTTTCATCCTTTTGTTATTATTATTTTATTGTTATTAAAGATGAAACTGGCATAAGGGATAAATTTGCATTAAGATAAAAATGTCTACTAAGTTGGTGTTTTCTACCTACAAGACTGTCCCTGGGACATTTCTGCTAAAGCATACTTATCGTAGTGTTTAATGAATTTTCGTCTGGCAAGCTAACATCTCTTCATTTAAAACTATTCACTGCTCTTATTCGGGACTTGGTACTGGTCATAGCTTTGGTGGACCTATACCCCTTCCTGCTATTTTGAAATGGACTCTTAGGTATGTCACTTAAAGAATTAGATAAATAGTAGCTGTTGCATTTATTGTCTTTGAAGGACATTTTTTAGTGTTGCCTATTAAATGACTTATCAACATCTGGTGGATAGAAAATATAAATTCTTTATAGGAAAACACTTGAGCCCTGAGACAGATGAGTACAATATAAAATACATTGCCTTTAATTCCTTTTCTCCTTTCCAAAGTTCACAGTCTGCTGGGAGATGTTTGTTAGAATGATGTATGTGTTTAATTTCATCCAAATAAGCAATACAAGAAGTTTGAAATTTTAAGCATATTTTGTGCATTACAACTCTACAAATTAGTTGTGATCTATGGTTTCATTCTTTTTTAGAGAAGCAGAAGTTTGTCTTTTTTATTCTTTGATTTACATTATTGATCTGGGACCATCTTAATTTCTGTGTAACTACATATATCTTCATTATGTCATAGGAAGCACTGAGCACCTTGCTTTGCTACTGCTTTGGAAATTTCATCAGCCTTTGTATTGTGTATTTCCAGTCAGGCAGCAACTGGAGATCAATGGAGAGAATAACAAGGACCTCTCAGGACCGTAAAACCTCTTCTCCTGAGTACCACTGCTACATTTGTTCCATGAAATGGAATTAATGAATACTAGTGGTGTATTTTTATGACTCCATAAGCTAGCTATACGGCTTGGACTAAATAATTTACATCACTTCTGCTTTGCTAAATCCCTTGGCCCTGCCACAATTTTTGTGTTTGCTTATGACCTGTAGCTAACGAGACAAGTACACACCAGTTACAAATATCTTCAAAACATTTCCTGTGATAGGTTTAGTCATTTATTTCAAGAGCTGACAAAATTCTCACATGAAGTTTCCCAGACTACTGGCATCCTGTCTGTGCTGGGAACAGCATGGATCCAAAAGCGAATCATGATTCTTTTTCACAGTGTAGTGTTACTGCTCAAAACCGGCAGCCTGACCCGGGTCAACATTTCCTGGCAGCAAAATGTGAACCTAAGAAATGCCTGTATTCCCAGCCAAGGCATATAAGAAGAGAATATGACTTTTTCCACCTTTCTCCTCTTGGTTCTGCGGGCTGGATGGTGATGGACAACTTTGAAAGGTGTGTTCACAGACGTCAGAGGCTGTGCTGCCTCTGTTACTGGATGTCTCCAGCCAAGTTCACTGCTGTTTCCCCATCCTGCCACAGGTCAGGAAAAACTACTTTTGAATTTGTGTGATTGAACAGCAAGTTTCTATGATATGAAGCCAAAGACATTTCTAGTCTTTACCTTATCTAATACACTACTGTATAGATTATTGTCATCAATATTACTTTTATTATATAGTGTCTAACCTAAATAAACTATCTATGACATATATTTGCTGAGTACAGAAATCTTCATTATTTCGGGATCCAGTTATTCTGAATTATGATCATTCAGTACTGTCTTGATTGAAATTTACCTTTGCATTTTCAATAAATAAATGAATAGGTAAAATATTTAGTTAGGCAAGTACTATTAAAAATAAGCTACAGATATACATATATAATAGCCAAGAATACAGAATATTTGGCAAAATTTAGTTACGTATGGTACAGATAAATAAGCTTAGTATCAAAGCCAGAAAGGCCTGGGTTTGATCTCATGGTCTGCCATCGTAATGGGATGATTTGCACAGGACACTTAATTACTCTATTATTTGAAAAAATGAATGTATCAGTTATACCTACCTTATAACGTCACTCAGCATTGACAGAGATCACTGCTACAAACTGAAGGGCCTCAGTTTTGAGATCAGTTATACTGGACACATTTTAGGTAATGCCAGAGGTCTCAGGAAATTCAATAGGAATGGGTAGTACAGAATAACTCACTCATAAAGTAGAAATAGGGTAATCAACAGCAGGTACAGGGAAGGAGGGAGTTCAGGGAAAGTCACCACCTATGTAAGCAGATGGCTTGACTCCCAGGGAATGCATGTTGCTCTGAGTATCTCTGCACTCCCATTGCTGGGTGGGCCAAGCCCATGACTCTCACTATCAGAGACAATACAGGCTGCTTGGCTTACTTATGAGTGATTTTACTAGAAAAATCAGTATCAGTATGCTCTGCAGATGATAATAGTCTTGATGTTAGAAAGCAAAGGTGAGCCTGAACAATCAGAGATATTGAACTGTTTATTAGTGGAAGAATAGGTTCCCACTCTCTGTGGAGAGTATAAATAATCAAACACTCTTGGGTTTTAGCCAATGGCTTTGCTATGTGGTTAGACAAATAGACCCTAGATAATTGAACAGTAAAACCTCTCCTATATTCCTATATGGGATACTTAAGGAGAACTCTGTGAGAATTTTGAAAAAGACATAGAGTGTGTTATATGAAGCCCACCAATAAACCTCAGTTGTCAGCTCAAAAGCAATTAGAATGCTCAGGCAAATGCTTACTCAGATCCCTAGTGCCAGCTACGTGGCTTCATGAAATGAGTAGGCATGTTGGTGCTAGGGCCAGCCACTGATGGGCTAGGAGACAAACAGTCTCCTTGCACCCAATGAAATAGATGATATGTTTAAAAGTGGAAAAGTACACCTAATGTCACTTGGAAAGGAATTCATTGAAAAACCCTTCAGTTAAATTCCCCAAGGACAGGGCCATACAGAGCAGGTGACTGGATTATGTTGAACTTTTATCAGCAATTTCCAGAACTACAACTAAATGTTAACAGAGATTATTCTGTTCTAGGCATTGATTGTTCTATAACATATATAACTTCAGATAATACAATTAAAGGTATGAAAATTCTCAATATTAACTACTCAGTCCACCTGGATATATTTCTTCTGATCACGGCACATACGCTGCTATATAGAAATGATCAAGAAAACTAATATCATATGTACATAACACTTTTAAAAATTCTTTAAATTTTTTATTAAGATATTATTGATATACACTTATGAAGGTTTCACATGAAAGAATGATGTGGTTACTACATTCACCCATATTATCAAGTTCACACCCATACCCAATGCAGTCACTGTCCATCAGTGTAGTAAGATGCCACAGATTCACTGTTTGCCTTCTGTGCTACACTGTTTTCCCTGTGATCCCCCCACACCATGTGTACTAAACATAATACCCCACAATCACCTTCTCCCACCCTCCCCCACCCCTCTTCTTTGGTAACCACTAGTCCTTCTTGGAGTCTGTGAGTCTGCTGCTATTTTGTTCCTTCAATTTTGCTGCATTGTTATACTCCACAAATGAGGGAAATCATTTGGCACTTGTCTTTCTCCACCTGGCTTATTTCACTGAGCATAATATCCTCCAGCGCCATCCATGTTGTTGCAAATGGTAGGATTTGTTTCTTTCTTATGGCTGAATAGTATTCCATTGTGTATATGTACCACCTCTTCTTTATCCATTCATCTACTGATGGACACTTAGGTTGCTTCCATTTCTTGACTATTGTAAATAGTGCTGCGATAAACATAGGGGTGCATATGTCTTTTTCAATCTGAAAAGTTGTATTCTTTGGATAAATTCCAAGGAATGGGATTCCCGGGTCAAATGGTATTTCTATTTTTAGTTTTTTGAGGAACCTCCATATTGCTTTCTGTCGGGGTTTCTAGCCTCTCCCCTGCCGGTCCTGCTCACTGTCAGGACTACTAGCTCTTTCAGTGACCCTCCAAGCCAGCAGAGGGAAAGGAAAGGAGGGAGAGACACACGCTGACAAGGTGAAGCAAGGGAGGTAAGAGCTGAACTGTCCGCCCATTCCGCAGCCTCCGCGGAGACAATCAGACATGACAGGGAGCTCAGTCAAAGCAGGAACTCATTTATTGCAGCTCAGAACATGGAATATATAGGGTGTGGTCTCTTCTGATTGGTTACACCTTATGCTAATAAGGCGATTTTCAAACTTCCAATCACGCACAGAGTTGTGTGCATGCGCAGTTGTCTCTGACGTAAGCAGTGGACCTAAGTGAGAACACTCAGCGGGAAACTGTGGCGCAGCAGAAATTCAAAGGGTTCTCAGCGACCAGCTTTGTGGCACAGCTGAGATCCAAAGATAGTTCCCCACAGCTTTCCACAATGGTTGAACTAGCTTACATTCCCACCAGCAGTGTAGGAGAGTTCCTGTTTCTCCATATGCTAGCTAGCATTTGTTGTTCTTAGTCTTCAATGCTGACCATCCTTACTGGTGTGAGGTGATATCTTATTGTGGTTTTAATTTGCATTTCCCTGATGATTAGTGATATGGAGCATCTTTTCATGTGTCTGTTGGTCATCTGAATTTCATCTTTGGAGAACTGTCTCTTCATATCCTCTGTCCAGTTTTTAATTGGGTTATATGCTTTTTGGGTGTTGATGTGTGCGAGTTCCTTATATATTTTGGATGTTAACCCCTTGTCAGATATGTCATTTACAAATATATTCTCCCATACTGTATGATGCCCTTTTGTTCTGTTGATGGTGTCCTTTGCCATACAGAAGCTTTTTAGATTGATATAGTCCCATGTTTTCATTTTTGCTTTGTTTCCCATGCTCGAGGACATGGTGCTCAAGCAGAAGGTGCTCATGCTCATATGCAAGAGATTTTTGCCTATGTTGTCATCTAACAGCTTTATGATTTCATGACTTATGTTCAGGTCTTTGATCCATTTTGAGTTTACTTTTCTGTATGGGGTTAAACAATAATTCAGTTTCATTCTCTTGCATGTAGCTGTCCAGTTTGGCCAACACCAGTTGTTGAAGAGGCTGTCATTTCCCCATTGTATGTCCATGGGTCCTTTATCATATATTAATTGACCATATATGATTGGGTTTATATCAGGGCTCTCTAGTGTCTTCCATTTGTCTATGGGTCTCTTCTTGTGCCAGTACCAAATTGTCTTGATTACTGTGGCTATGTAGTAGAGCTTGAAGTTGAGGAGCATAATCCCCCCAGATTTATTCTTCCTTCTCAGGATTGCTTTGGCTATTTGGGATCTTTTGTGGTTCCATATGAATTTTAGAACTCTCTGCTCTAACTCATTGAAGAATGCTGTTGGTATTTTGATAGGAATTGCATTGAATCTGTAGATTGCTTTAGGCAGGATGGCCATTCTGACAATATTAATTCTTCCTATCCATGAGCATGGGATGTATTTCCATTTATTGGTATCTTCTTTAATTTCTCTCATGAGTGTCTTGTAGTTTTCAGAGTACAGGTCTTTCACTTCCTTGGTTAGGTTTATTCCCAGGTATTTTATTCTTTTTGATGCAATTATGAATGAAATTGTTTTCCTGAATTCTCTTTCTACTAGTTCATTGTTAGTATATAGGAATGCCACAGTTTTCTGCATATTAATTTTATATTCTGCAACTTTGCTGAATTCAGATATTAGATCTAGTAGTTTTGGAGTGGATTCTTTAGGGTTTTTTATGTACAATACCATGTCATTTGCAAACAGGGACAGTTTAACTTCTTCCTTGCGAATCTGGATGTCTTTTATTTCTTTGTGTTGTCTAATTGCTGTGGCTATGACCTCTAGTACTACGTTGAATAGAAGTGGGGAGAATGGACATCCTTATCTTGTTCCCAATCGTAAAGGAAAAGCTTTCAACTTCTCACTGTTAAGTATAATGTTGGCTGTGGGTTTGTCATATATGGCCTTTATTATGTTGAGGTACTTGCCCTCTATACCCATTTTGTTGAGAGTTTTTATCATGAATGGGTGTTGAATTTTGTCAAATGCTTTTTCAGCATCTATGGAGATGATCATGTGGTTTTTGTCTTTCTTTTTGTTGATGTGGTGGATGATGCTGATGGGTTTTCAAATGCTGTACCATCCTTGCATCCCTGGGATGAATCCTACTTGATCATGATGGATGATCTTTTTGATGTGTTTTTGAATTCGGTTTGCTAATATTTTGTTGAGTATTTTTGCTTCTATGTTCATCAGGGATATTGGTCTGTAATTTTCTTTTTTTGTTTTATCTTTGCCTGGTATTAGAGTGATGCTGGCCTCATAGAATGAGTTTGGAAGTATTCTCTCTTCTTCTACTCCTTGGAAAACTTTAAGGAGGATGGGTATTAGGTCTTCACTAAATGTTTGATAAAATTCAGGGTTAAAGCCAACTGGTTCAGGGGTTTTGTTCTTAGGTAGTTTTTTGATTATCAATTCAATTTCTTTGCTGGTAATTGTCTATTCAGGTTTTCTGTTTCTTTCTGGGACAGCCTTGGAAGGTTATACTTTTCTAGAAAGCTGTCCATTTCTTCTAGGTTATCCAGTTTGTTAGCATATAATTTTTCATAGTATTCTCTAATAATTCTTTGTATTTCTGTGGGTCCGTAGTGATTTTTCCTTTATCATTTCTGATTCTGTTTCTGTGTGTAGACTCCCTTTTTTTATTGATAAGTGTGGCTAAGGGTTTGTGTATTTTGTTTATTTTCTCGAAGAACCAGTTCCTGCTTTCATTGATTCTTTCTATTGTTTTATTCTTCTTGATTTATTTATTTATGCTCTAATCTTTATTATGTGCCACCTTCTACTGACTTTGTGCCTCATTTGTGCTTTTTTTTAAATAATATAACATCATTAATCTACAATTACATGTGCAATATTATGGCTATAAAACTACCCCCTTTATCAGGTCCCCCCCACCAACCCCATTACAGTCACTGTCCATCAGCGTAGTGAGATGCTATAGAGTCACTACTTGTCTTCTCTGAGTTGTACAGCCCTCCCTGTGCCCTGCCAGCACTACATCTGCTAATCATAATACCCCTTTTCCCCCTTGTCCCTCACTTCCCACCCATCCTCCCCAGTTCCTTTCTCTTTGGTAACTATTAGTCTGTTCTTGGGTTCTGTGAGTCTGCTGCTGTTTTGTTCCTTCAGTTTTTTTTCTTTGTTCTTATACTCCACATATGAGTGAAATCATTTGATACTTGTCTTTTTTGCTTGGCTTATTTCACTGAGCATAATACTCTCTAGCTCCATCCATGTTGTTGCAAATGGTAGGATTTGTTTTCTTCTTATGGCTGAATAATATTCCTTTGTGTATATATACCACATCTTCTTAATCCATTCATCTATGGATGGACACTTAGGTTGCTTCCATCTCTTGGCTATTGTAAATAGTGCTGCGATAAGCATAGGGGTGCATATATCTTTTTGAAAATGGGCTGCTGCATCCTTAGGGTAAATTCCTAGGAGTGGGATTCCTGGGTCAAATGGTATTTCTATTTTGAGTTTTTTGAGGAACCTCCATACTGCTTTCCACAATGGTTGAACTAATTTGCATTCCCACCACCAGTGTAGGAGGGTTCCCTTTTCTCCACATCCTCGCCAACACTTGTTGTTGTTTGTGTTTTGGTTGTTGGCCATCCTCACTGGTGTGAGATGATATCTCATTGTGGTTTTTATCTGCATTTCTCTGATGATTAGTGATGTGGAACATCTTTTCATGTGCCTGTTGTGTTGGCCATCTGAGTTTCTTCTTTCAGAAGTGCCTATTCATGTCGTCTGCCCATTTCTTAATTGTATTATTTATTTTATGTTTGTTGAGGTGTGTGAGTTCTTTATATATTTTGGATGTCAACCCCTTATCGGATATGTCATTTATGAATATATTCTCCCATACTGTAGGATGTCTTTTTGTTCTACTGATGGTGTCCTTTGCTGTACAGAAGCTTTTCAGCTGATATAGTCCCACTTGTTCCTTTATGCTTTTGTTTCCCTTGCCCGGGGAGATATATTCATGAAGTTGTCCTGTTTATGTCCAAGAGATTTTTGCCTATGTTCTTTTCTAAGAGTTTTATGGTTTCATGACTTACATTCAGGTCTTTGATCCATTTTGAGTTGACTTTTGTGAATGGGGTTAGAGAGTAGTCCAGTTTCACTCTCTTACATGTAGCTGTCCAGTTTTTCCAACACCAGCTGCTGAAGAGGCTATCATCTCCCCATTGTATATCCAAGGCTCCTTTATCAAATATTAATTGACTGAAGATGTTTGGGTTAATGTTTGGATTTTCTATTCTGTTCCACCTCCACTGGTCTGTGGGTCTGTTTTTGTGCCAATACCATACTGTCTTGATTACTGTGGCTTTGTAGTAGAGCTTGAAGACAGGGAGAGTAATTCCCCTGTTTTATTCCTCCTTCTCAGAATTCCTTTGGCTATTTGGGGTCTTTTGTGGTTCCATATGAATTTTAGAATTATTTGTTCCAGTTCATTGAAGAAAGCTGTTGGTATTTTGATAGGGATTGTGTTGAATCTATAGATTGCTTTAGGTACGATAGCCATTTTGACAATATTTATTCTACCTAGCCAAGAGAATGGGATGGATTTCCATTTGTCTGTGTCCTCTTTAATTTCTCTTAGGAGTGTCTTGTGGTTTTCAGAGTACATGTCTTTCACTTCCTTCGTTAGGTTTATTCCTACGTATTTTATTCTTTTTGATGCAATTGTTTTTCTGATTTCTCTTTCTGTTAGTTCGTTGTTAGTGTATAGACAAGCAACAGATTTCTGTGTGTTAGTTTTGTATCCTGCAACTTTGCTGAATTCAGATATTAGTTCTAGTAGTTTGGGAGTGGAATCTTTAGGGTTTATAATATACAATACCATGTCATCTGCAAACAGTGACAATTTGACTTCTTCTTTACCAATCTGGATGCCTTGTATTTCTTTGTTTTGTCTGATTGCCATGGCTAGGACCTCCAGTACTATGTTAAATAACAGTGGAGAGAGTGGGCATCCCTGTCTTGTTCCCAATCTTTGATGAAAAGCTTTCCGCTTCTCGCTGTTAAGTATGATGTTAGCTGTGGGTTTGTCATAAATAGCCGATATGATGTTGAAGTACTTGCCGTCTATACCCATTTTGTTGAGCGTTTTAATCTTGAATGGATGTTGAATTTTGTCAAATGCTTTTTCAGCATCTATGGAGATGATAATGTGGTTTTTGTTCTTCTTTTTGTTGATGTGGTGGATGATGGTGATGTATTTTCGAATGTTGTACCATCTTTGTATCCCTGGGATGAATCCCACTTGATCATGGTATATGATTCTCTTGATGTATTTTTGAATTCGGTTTGCTAATATTTTGTTGAGTATTTTTGCATCTACTGTTCATCAGGGATATTGGTCTGTAATTTTCTTTTTTGGTGAGGTTTTTGCCAGGTTTTGGTATTAGAGTGATGCTGGCTTCATAGAATGAGTTTGGAAGTATTCCCTCCTCTTCTATTTTTTGGAAAACTTTAAGGAGAATGGGTGTTATTTCTTCTCTATATGTCTCTGGTCAGAGGTGAATCCATCTGGTCCAGGGTTTTGTTCTTGGGTAGTTTTTTGATTACCGCTTCAATTTCGTTGCTGGTGATTGATCTGTTTAGTTTTTCTTGTTTGGTCAGTTTTGGAAGGTTGTATTTTTCTAAGAAGTTGTCCATTTCTTCTAGGTCTTTCACCTTTTTAGCATATGGATTCTCATAATATTCTCTTATAATTCTGTATTTCTTTGGTTTCCATCGTGATTTTTCCTTTCTCATTTCTGATTGTGTTTATGTGTGTAGATTCTCTTTTTCTCTTAATGAGTCTGGCTAGGGATTTATCTATTTTGTTTATCTTTTCAAAGAACCAGCCCTTGGTTTCATTGATTTTTTTTCTATTGTTTTATTCTTCTCAATTTTATTTATTTCTTCTCTGATCTTTATTATGTCCCTCCTTCTGGTGACTTTGGGACTCATTTGTTCTTCTTTTTCCAATTTCAGTAATTGTGTCTTTAGACTATTCATTTGGGAATGTTCTTCCTTCTTTAAATAGGCCTGGATTGCTATATACTTTCCTCTTAGAACTGCCTTTGCTGCATCCCACAGAAGTTGTGGCTTTGTGTTGTTGTTGTCATTAGTTTCCATATATTCTTTGATTTCTGTTTTGATTTGGTCATTAACCCATTGATTAATTAGGAGAATGTTGTTAAGTCTCCATGTATTTGTGAGCCTTTTTGATTTCTTTCAAAAATTTATTTCTTGTTTTATACCTTTGTGATCTGAGAAGTTGGTTCGTAGAATTTCAATATTTTTGACTTTACTGAGGTTTTTTTTTGTGGCCTAGTATGTGGTCTATTCTGGAAAATGTTCCATGTGCACTTGAGAAGAATGTGTATCCTGCTGCTTTTGGGTGCAGAGTTCTGTAGAGGTCTGTTAGTTCCATCTGTTCTAGTGTGTTGTTCAGTGCCTCTCTGTCTTTACTTATTATCTTTCTGGTTGATCTATCCTTTGGAGTGAGTGGTGTGTTGAAGTCTCCTAAAATGAATGCATTGCTGTCTATTTCCTCCTTCAATTCTGTTAGTATTTGTTTCACATATGCCGGCATTCCCATGTTGGGTGCATATATATTTATAATGGTTATATCCTCTTGTTGGATTGACCCCTTTATCATTATGTAATGTCCTTCTTTATCTCTTGCTACTTTCTTCGTTTTGAAGTCTATTTTGTCTAATACAAGTACTGCAACACCTGCTTTTTTCTCCTTGTTGTTCACATGAAATATCTTTTTCCATCCCTTCACTTTTAGTTTGTGTATATATTTGGGTTTGTGGTGAGTCTCCTGTAAGCAGCATTTAGATGCGTCTTGCTTTTTTATCCATTCTGTTACTCTGTGTCTTTTGATTGGTGCATTCAGTCCATTTACATTTAGGGTGATTATTGATAGATATGTACTTATTGCCATTGCTGGCTTTAGATTCGTTGTTTCCAAATGTTCAAAGGTTGCTTCTTTACTATCTAAGAATCTAACTTAACTTTCTTCTTAAGTTGTTGTGAATGCCGTCTGATGTTTCTTTATTTCTCTCCCTTCTTATTCTTCCTCCTCCATTCTTTATATATTGGGTGTTTTATTTTTTGCCTTTAGTTAGTATTTGGATGGTCTGCTTTCTTTGCTATGATTTTATTTTCTCTGGTGACATCTTTTTAGCCTTAGGAGGGCTTCCCTCTAGAGCAGGTCCTTTAAGATGTCCTGTAGAGGTGATTTATGGGAGGCAAATTCTCTCAGCTTTCACTTTTCTGGAAATTGTTTTATCCATCCATCATATTTAAATTATAATCCTGCTGGATACAATATTCTTGGTTCAAGGCCCTTCTGTTTCACTACATTAAATATATCATGCCATTCTCTTCTGGCCTGTAGGGTTTCTGTTGAGAAGTCTGATGACAGTCTGATGGGTTTTTCTTTGTAGGTGATCTTTGTTCTCTCTCTGGCTGCCTTTAATACTCTGTCTTTATCTTTGATGTTTCCCATTTTAATTATTATGTGTCTTGGTGTTGTCTTCCTTGGGTCCCTTGTGTTGGGAGATCTGTGGGATTCCGTGGACTGCAAGACTATTTCCTTCCCCAGCATGGAGAAGTTTTCAGCAATTATTTCCTCAAAGACACTTTCTATCCCTTTTTCTCTCTCTTCTTCCTCTGGTACTCCTATAGTGCGAATATTGTTCCATTTGGATTGGTTACACAGTTCTCTTTTCTCTTAATATTCTTTCATTCCTAGAGATCCTTTTATCTCTCTCTGCCTCAGCTGCTCTGTATTCCTGTTCTCTGATTTCTATTGCATTAACAGTCTCTTGCATCTCGCCCAGTCTGTTGCTAAGCCCGTCAATGGCTTGTCTCATTTCTGCATTGTCTTTCCTCACTTCCCTCACTTCCTCCCTCAGCTCTCACATAGCATGGTTATGACTTTTATTCAAATTCTTTTTCAGGAAGATTATGCATTTCCATCCCTTCAGGCTCCCTCTCTGGTGTTGTCTGGGTAAGCTTTGTCTGTATCATATTGCTCTGTCTTTTCATGGCGATAGAAGTGGTCACTGACATGTGCCATGTATGTCAGCTAGGCTCTTTCAGACTTTAAAAAAAACAAAAACAAAAACAAACAGAAAAAAGGAAGAGAAAGAAAAGAGAAAAAAAGAAGGAAGAGAAAGAAACGAGAAAAAGGAAATGAAGAAAAGAAAAAAAAGGAAAAAAAAAGCCCACCAGGAGTAGATTCTGTATGGATGCTGTAGGTGGCGCTGTTGCCCCTCTATTCCGCAGCTGTGGCCGCGCCCTTCTGCTGGGGTATTTGTAGCTCTGGCCAGGGTGGGAATGAATGGGAGGCTTCTGTTCTCCGTGCAAATTTTCAGCACAGCTACTTTTTACCAGTCGCCAGGCAAGGGGTCCGAAATTACTCAGAACTCCCAGCCCACTGGGGTGAATGTGCTGGGATGATCATAAGACTGCTGAAAAAAGCATGCACTTTTCTTTTGTCCTGGGAGTCAGCTGCATGGACCCAGGTGCGTTCCCAGCTCAAAACCTGCACCTTCTGCCTCTCCAATCTCTGCTACACCACACGGTGTGTGTCAGCGCTCCTGGCGCAGATCACCAAGGCTGGTTATTTCGCGGGGTGTACTTCCACTCCCTCCCGGCTCTGAATCCTCTCCTCCCACTGGTGTGCTGGGGTGGGGGAATGTCAGGTCCAGCCATGACGTGGCTCCATATCTTACCCACTTCGCTGGGTGCCAAGTCGTCTCAGGTGCAGATGCAGGCTGTGCATTGTCCTGTGTATTCTGGTCTCTCTTTTAGGACTAATTGTATTTGCTGTATTTTCATAGATATATATGGGTTTGGGAAGAGATTTCCACTGCCTTGCTCACGCCACCATCTTCCCAGAACCTCTCGCCTCATTTGTTCTTTTCTAGTTTCCTTAATTGTGAGTTTATACTGTTCATATGGGATTGTTCTTCTTTCCTGAGGTAGGCCTGTACTGCAATATACTTTCCTCTTAGCACGGCCTTCACTGCATCCCATAGATTTTGCGGGGTTGAATTATTGTTGTTATTTATCTCCATATGTTGCTTGATCTCTGTTTTTATTTGTTCATTGATCCATCAGCTTTTTAGCAGCATGTTGTGAAGCCTCCATGTGTTTGTGGGATTTTTCATTTTTTTTGCATAATTTATTTCTAGTTTCATACCTTTGTGTTCTGAGAAACTGGTTGGTACAATTTCAATCCTTTTGAATTTACCAAGGCTCTTTTTGCAGCCTAGGATATGATCTATTCTTGAAAATGTTCCATGTGCACTTGAGAAGATTGTGTATTCTGCTGCTTTTGGGTGTAGAGTTCTGTAGATGTCTGTTAGGACCATCTGTTCTAGTGTGTTGTTCAGTGCCTCTGTCTCCTTACTTATTTTCTGTCTGGTTGATCTGTCCTTTGGAGTGAGTGGAGTGTTGAAGCCTCCTAGAATTAGTGCATTGCATTTTATTTCCCCTTTTAATTCTGTTAGTATTTGTTCCACATATGTAGGTGCTCCTGTGTTGGGTGCATAGATATTTATAATGGCTATATTTTCTTATTGGATTGACCCCTTTATAATTATGTAATGTCCTTCTTTGTCTCTTGTGACTTTCTTTGTTTTGAAGTGTATTTTGTCTGATGCAAGTACTGCAACTCATGCTTTTTTCTCCCTATTAGTTGCATGAAATATCTTTTTCCATCCCTTCACTATTAGTTTGTGCATGTCTTTGGGTTTAAAGTGCATCTCTTGTTGGCAGCATATAGATGGGTCTTGTTTTATAACCATTGATTGGTACATTACAGACCATTTACATTTATGGTGATTATCGATAGGTATGTACTTATTGCCATTGGAGGCTTTAGATTCTAGAGTCTATCTTGAGAGTCTAACTTAACTCACTTAATATACTATTAGAAACACAATATAAAGGTTCTTTTTTTTCCTCCTCCCTTTTCTTCCTCTTCCATTCTTTATATATTAGGTATGTATCATATTCTGTACTCTTTGTCTATCCCCTGATTCAATTTGGGAATAGTTGGTTTAATTTTATATTTGCTTAATAATTAACTCTTGTACTCTCTTTACTGTGTTTTTATTACCTCTGGTGACAGCTATTAAACCTTAGGAAAACTTCCATCTACATCAGTCCCTCCAAAATACACTGTAGAGATGGTTTGTGGGAGTTAAAGTCTCTCAACTTTTGCTGAAAATTGTTTAATCCCTCCTTCAAATTTAAATGATAATCTTGCAGGATAAAGTATTCTTGGTTTGAGGCCCTTCTGCTTCATTGCATTAAGTACATCATACTACTCCCTTCTGGCCTGTAAGATTTGAAAAATCCAACATTATCTCAAACTATTAGAACTAATAAACAATATAAATGATAGCCTGATGGGCTTTCCTTTATATATGATCTTATTTCTCTCTCCAGCTGCTTTTAATAGTCTGTCCTTATCCTTGATCTTTGCCATTTTAATTATTATATGTCTTGGTGTTGTCTTCTTGGGTCCCTTGTGTTGGGAGATCTGTGCACCTCCATGGCCTAAGAGACTATCTCCTTCCCCAGATTGGGGAAGTTTTCAGCAATTAACTCCTCAATGCCACTTTCTATCCCTTTTTCTCTCTCTTCTCCTTCTGGTATCCCCATAATGTGCATATTTCATTTGGATTGGTCACACAGTTCTCTCAATATTCTTTCATTCTTAGAGATCCTTTTTTCTCTCTGTGCCTCAGGTTCTTTGTATTCCTCTTGTCTGTTTTCTGTTTCATTTATCATCTCCTCCACCATATCCAATCTGCTTTTAAAAGTTTCCATTATATGTTTCATTTCTGATACTGTGTTCCATAATGATTGGATCTCCAACCGGAATTCATTCCTGAGTTCTTGAATATTTTTCTGTACCTCCATGAGCATTTTAGTGATTTTTATTTTGAAATCCCTTTCAGGCAGATTCATGAGGTCGATTTCATTTGAATCTTTCTTAGGGGTTGTATTCATAATTTTACTTTGAACGAGGTTCCTTTGGTGTTTCATAGTTGCATATGGTGCCCTCTAGTGCCCAGAAGCTCTACTCTCTAGAGCTACTCAGCCCCTGAAGCAATATCAGGGTCACAGGGGAGCAGTAATGGCACTGGGGGAGGAAAGAGCTGTTTCCTGCTTCCCAGCTGCTATGCCGGTCTCCACTGCCAGAACCAGTGGGCCAAGCACACAGGTATAAGCCTCTATGCTTTGCGTTTGTAGTTGCTATAGACAGGGCTTCCCTCTGGCTGGCCTAATGCCAGGCTAGGGTTTGCTTGTTTGCGAGCCAGGTGGGGCTGGCCTGGGGAAAGGCTCAGTAGACTGCATATCATAGAGGGGTCCTTAGAGTTCTGTAGCTAGCCACAGAGCTGGAGCTCCTGAAGAATGTGAAAGTTCCCAACCTGCTGGGCAGAGTCTACCTGGGCAATTTTTTTCTACCTGTCCTTTCTCCTGAGGAGTAAGCTCTATGTAATCCTTACCCCTTTAGTAGCCCTCTTGCTGTTAGGAAATCTCTCAGACTTCCCACCTTTCTTTTGTCCCAGAGCAGCCATATATGGATCCCTGTTTTCCACAAGCAGCTGAAATCTAGCGTCTCTCCAGGTATTCTGCCTATCTTAGCTTTCCAACCCCTTAATCACAAGAGTACCATGAAAACACCATGAAATGTAGGTTTTTGCTTCCAGATCAGATCTCCGGAGTTAGGTATTCAGCATTCCCAGGCCTCCACTCCCTCCCCGCTCTGTTTCTCTTCCTCCCACTGGTGAGCTGGGGTGGGGGAAGGGCTTGGGTCCCACCAGACCACAGCTTTGGTACATTACCCTGTTCCGTGAGGTTTATTCTTTTCTCCAGGTGTATGCAGTTTGGTGCAGTCCTTTTTCCTGTTGCTCTTTCAGGATTAATTGTATTAATTATATTTTCGTATTATATGCGGTTTTAGGAGGACGCCTCTGTCTCACCTCTCACACTGCCATCTTTAATGCTCTCAACTACATAACATATTTATTATCTTCCCCAGACCACTGGCCTTTTTGACCATTAGAATTGGTAATTGAGATATTTGGTACTTAAGTTACTGAATAGAAAAGATTTTAAGGTTTGGCTTAGTAAATTCAAGAAATTTGTAAAGAAATTGAATCTGAAGGTAAATAAGCACAGATTATATTGGAATTTTTGGGGGTATCAGGGAGTGGTATGAGTAAATAGGATATAATTACACTATTGTATAATCTTTCCTACTTCATATGATTTTTCTTAAATTTTGCCTGCTCCCAAGCCCAATTTTAGATTTATATGTACCAAAGGAAGAATATACGAGTGGTGAAGACATTTAACAATGCATTTCTAAAGGGTCTTTGGAAGGGTGATGACTTGGCCCAAGTTGCAAAATTAGGATCATTTCTGAACACACTCTGTTCCCAAGCAGCAGAGAGAGAATACTCTAATTCTTTACTTGCAAAATACCGTGATATCTACTGGGATAAATCCAAGGCTAAGCATAGATGATGCTCATGCTATTTCCAGCACTGTGGACATATTATCCACCTGCTATTTAGACATCCTAACTGTGGAGAGAAGGATGTGGGAGCTTGGCCAGGGAAGTACAAACTGAAAACAGTGAATTCTCATCCTGTCTCCACTGCACTCACAGAACATTGAGCAACACAGTTATACCCCTGGTAGGGGTTTAGAGAGTTTCTCTCTGAAGGACCTAAATAGACCAACAGAAGAGACATATGGTCTTTAGTCCCATGATTATATCCTAATGCAAAATGAAGACCACTGACACATTACCACAGATTGATGTCTCCCACTAGACAAGTTCCAAACAATAATCACAAGTTCCCACCCATCTGTAAATGTTTTATTATTAAATTTGAGTGAGCATCTAAGGATCATTAGACAAAGATCAGTAAAAATCATCAAGTAGTGCAAATGGGGTAGAGGAGATAATTTTCTATATAAGCCTTTCAGTAACACTTGATTTAAAACCTACATTAATTTATGTAATTTTAAAATGAAAGAGTAAATGAAATTATTTATGGGCAGGAGGGAGAGAATAGGGAGAAAATACCACATATTTTGCAACTTGATTATTTGAGATGTTTTGTTAGAAAAAAAAAGCCAATGAATGCCCATATGTGACTATTCATGGCTCATGTGCCTTTCCACATTTTAATATTAGTTGTATACATAAATCTTTATGTGAATGAATAATGTTTTTGAAAATGCAACCTCAGTTCTTTTATAATTTAGTGGGGATTTTCTTTTGCTATTATTCACTAAAATCTATAGATTGTGCTTCAATAAAATATGCATTTGCTCTAATGTCAGTTGCATTTATAGCATATTAAGTGGCATTATTTTTAGGTAACATTTTTATTTGTATTCACAAGCAATCCATACTATTTAATGAGAATCCAAAATATGACATACTTAGTAGCAGTTCTTTGTAGGTTTAAATATGATTATTATTTTTAGGCTGATTGTATTTTGGTATTTTATGTTCATTTTTAATAAGAGGGAACAGTTCAGAAAGAAAAATTGAGGTGAGCAGATTGTACGGGTCCTAAATCACCTTTTACCTGCTTTCTCTATAAAGATCAGCCCCAAACCCCAAACCCCTCCTTATTGATCCTATGTATCAGAGATCATCAAGACCACCCTCAGCTTTAATGATTCACTTGAAGGACTCACAGAACTTAGAAAAGCTGTTACACTCATGGTTAGAATTTATGATAGTGGAAGGACACATATTAAAATCAGCAAAGGCAAAAGGCATGTGGCACAGTCTCGAGAGATCAGGCTAAAGCTTCCAGGTGTCATCTATCTGAGATGTTGTACAAACAGCCCTAATTGTCCAAGCAATAATGTGAATGATAGCATGTATGAAGTATTGCCAGTTAGGGAAGTGCACCCAACCTTTGAGTCCGAGGATTTTATTGGGGTCCATCACATAAATACAGAGCACAAATGTAGCTGGAGTTAGTGGGTGGTCCCTCACTCCTAAGGTCAAACTGATACATGGCCCAAGGCCTCTACCGTAAATCACATTGTTAGCATAAACTGTCTGGCATGGTCCAGGGCTCCAGGTGTACAAAGATATTATTAGGTGGGATAGTCCAAGGGATTAGAGGTTGTTTTCCAGGAGACTACCAAGGCCAAGTTTTTGTTTTTTGTTTTTTTTGAATGTCCAGGGTCTGAACACTTTATACCTAATGAGTTAACCCTTCATTGTGCTCTGTATAAAAAGTGTCTTGATACCTGCTATCAATGAAACTGAGTACAATCCCACGTATACCTAATGTCAATCTATACTGAGGCTGAAGGACTTTCTGGACCTCATTTGTTCCACCATTGCCACACTATGATTTATTTGAAAAGTTAAGGAATAAGCCTATTACTTTCTGGTTTAAAATGCTTTTGTACTATCTGCTGCCTTATAACAATTTATATTTAATACCCCCTCTTTGAATATGTTCTACTCTCATATCTCATAAAGTCAAATTTTTATCCTTTGCTTTTTCTATTCATTTTTTCCTATACTTCAATGCCTCTCAAGTTTTCAAAATTTTCCTCGTGTCATTATTTCTTCTGCCTGTAAACAGCTTTCCCTTATTTTATGGTTTCTCAGTGACTAAGAACATGTAAGGTTAAGTTGAAGCATCACTCATGATTTAAATAATTTCTATCACCTGCATACTTGGTTAGGTGCCTTTTCTCTGTCTTCTAATAATATTTTTTTAGAGGTCTATTTATGACATATTTAATGCAGTTTTTTAATCTAAAAAAATGTCTCTCTATGGACCTTGAACTCTTTAAGCAAAATGACAATGGTTTTAAATTTCCTTAACTACTGTACCAGTAAACTACCTGGCATTTATTATAAGCTTGATAGCACACAATTAAATGAAGTGTTCAATTATTTTCTGTCACCTCATGAACTGCATCTATTCATTATGTCAAAAGTCACGTGCTACTTATATAATTACAAACTCCAAGCAGGAGTATGGACAGCAGTGTTTGGCCAGGGCTAAATATGAAATAAAAGAACCACATAAAAAATATAACATAAAACAAGTGTATTTTTGCGTTGGTTTTGCGATGTATCAACTTGGCTAGACTAACCCAGTCCCCAGATTCTTTTTCTAGTATGTTTCCAGGTAGAGTGAGTGGGCTGCAGCTACAGGAGATCTTCTCTCCTATAAGTTAGAGGGTGGAAAGGAGGCAACAGCCGTTTTGCAGCATATACGTACTTGGTTCCTATTATTCAGTTGCACACTAATGTAGTTCAGTGAAGGGATTTTACAGATGTAATTAAAGTTCCTAATGAGTTCATTGTGACTTAATCAAAGAGCAGGTTATCTCACTTGGGCCTGACTTGTTCAGGGAGGGGAATGTTCTGTAAAGAGGGACTAGGCCCTTCCTGAACTGCAGAGACTTGAAGCGGCATCTGAGTCTGCAGTCATTGTCCCTTCCCCCTGGATCGTCCCTTCTCGACTCTCCTGTGGACTCTGTGGTGGCTCCATCGGCCCCCACCACTGTGTAGGCAAATGCCTTGTAGTAGGTCATATGTGTGGGCATGTGTGCATGTGTGCGTATGCGCATATATATAATCTAGTTCTGCTCCTTGCTTCAGCCATGACTGAAACAAATTTTAACTTTCACTCTACAATAACATATTAATAATATATGTGGCACTTTATTTGACATTCACATAAATATACTAAAATAAATATTTCATAGACGAAAAAACCATTCTGTACTGTCGAGCTCTCAGTCACAGCTGCCCTCAGAGGCCAGATAAATGGAAGTGGTGCGGCCTGTGGCAGCCAGGGGCGTGCCCTGGCGCAAACAGCTTTCAACAGAGACATCATGGACATTCAAACAGAATTAAACAATTTGTTGATCAACAAAGTGTATCATTCCAGCGTTCTACCCACAGGCCATGTGCTTTTACAACCAATGACAGATGACCTTTGTTCTCTTTCTACAACTGACTTTATACCTTGCTGTCCCCTCTATTGTCCAGAGCTGCCTGAACTAGTGCTCTGACCTTTAATTGTAACCTGCAAACATCTCTCAACACATAGGAACAGCAAAGGGAAGAGGACAGAAATAACATTTCAGAAAGGAACCCTGGAAATTTTCTAATTGAGAATTCTGTGATGATGCCTCTGTTAGGATACCATGTCCAAAATTGGGCTAGATGCGTGGCAGAGGCTTCCTGATTTCTGACACACATCCACCTGCCACTGAGATATAAAGTACATTTTGTTACAAAGTCAACAATGACAAAAGAAAATATATTAGATATCATTGTAATATTTTGTTATTTCACTTATATTTTATGGTTTCAGATTCAACAAATATAAAGCATGAGAGATACTTCATCACATATGACATATTTTTAGAAGCTTAATATTTATGAAACTGTCATAAGAGGAGATATTCACCACACCAGACCCGGTGAGTGTGTTCTCTTTTTGTTCGGAAGGCAGTGTCCACATAATGCAGAAAAGGTGTTACACAGAGCCATGGTGTCCAGGCTGACATCGGATACCTTGATAAGAGCTCAAACCTGGAATATTACCCAGTAAAAGACGGGGCTCCCAGAGAGTTGTCTGGAACTGCGTAGGAAAGACTAGGAGTGGAGCATGCACAAGCAGGTGGGGCTCGAGGGGCATCAGTCAGCATTAGTTCTGCATGCTAGCTGGCGGTCCTACAGGATATGGCCCCTAACACCAGCTGGATTTTCAGTGAACAGAGCTGTCAGCAAAAGCCTCTCTGGTTCATTGAATATTTATGATGCAGATACCATCATTTTGCCTTCTGAAGATACACTATTCCCTCTGAAACTCAGTTCTGGTGACACCCTATGTGTTCCTAAAACAAAGAATTTGTGTGTAGCCTCCTCCTCATCCTGCAGGATATCAAGGTGAAAATTTTACTTGAGGTTATGACAAGAATATGTAACACTGTTATATAGACCACTTTCTGAAATATGTGGAAAGGATTACAAAAATTTTTATTTTTTGTAAATCTAACAGGTATAAAGTAGAATCTAATTACTGTTTTAATTTGTGTGACCCAGATTACTTTTTGACCTGAATATCTATTCATTTTCTTTTTTGACATCTTGTTTTCTCAATTTCGGAATTATGTATTCATTTAACTGCACATTTTTAAATGAAATATAATTGATATTATAATAGTTCCATGTGTACAAAAGTGATTTGACTCATATAAATTACAAAATGCTTACTACAAGTAGTTACCATCTGTCAACACACAAAGATATTACAATATATTGACTATATTCCCAATGCCATGTTCATTTGTTTTGTTTTTAGATCCCATATATAAGTGATAGCATATGGTATTTGTCTTTCTCTGTCTGACTTATTTCACTTAGCCAAATATACTGTAGGTCCATCCATATTGTCACAAATGGCAAGATTTCATTCTTTTTTTGTGGCTCAGTAATATTCTACTGTGGATATACCACCTCTTCATCCATTCATCTGTTGATGGACACTTAGGTTGCTTTCATATCTTAGCTATCGTAAATAATACTGAAATAAGAATAGGGATGCATATATTTTTTTGAACTAGTGTTTTTGTTTTCTTTGGGTAAAGGTCCTAAAGTGGAATTACTGGATTATAAGGTATTTCTGTTTTAAATTTTTTGAGGAACTTCCATACTGTTTTCCACAGTGGCTGTACTAGTTTTCATTCCCTCTATCAATACATAAAGGTGCCTTTTTCTCCACATTCTTGCCAACACTTTTTATTTCTTATCTTTTTGATACTAGCCATTCTATTTTGAGCTGATATTGCATTTCCCTGATGATTAGTGATATTAAGCATCTTTTCAGGTACCTGTTTGGCATCCGTGTATATTCTTTAGAAAAATGTCTACACAAGTCCTCTGTTCGTTTTTTAGTTGGATTATTTGTTCTTTTATGGTGTTGAGTTGTGTGAGTTATCTGTACATTTTGGATATCAACCCCTTATCAGATCATTATTTGTGAATCTATTCCCCCATGTAATAGGTTGCTTTTTATGTTGTTGATGGATTCCTTTGCTATACAAAAGCTTTTTAGTTAGATGTATGTCCACCTGTTTATTTCTACTTTTGTTTCCCTTGTCTGGGAAACTGAAATGTATCCATAAAAAAATGGTTAAGGCTGATGTCCAAGAGTTTACAGCCTATGTTTTCTTGTAGGAATTTTATGGTTTCAGCTCTTACATTTAGGTCTTTAATTCACTTCAACTTTATTTTTTTGTGTGATGTAAGAAAGTGGTCCTTTTTATCTTTTACAAGTAGCTGTCCACTTTTCCCAACACTGTTTATTTAAGAGACTGTCTTTTGCCCATTGTATATTCTTGCTTCCTTTGTCATAAATTAATTTACCATTTAAGCATGAATTTATCTGGGCTCTCTGTTCTTTCCCATTGATCTATGTGTATAATTTTGTACCAGTACCATACTGTTTGTGTTATTATACCTTTGTAATATAGTTTGATATTAGGAATTGTGATACCTCCAACTTTGTTCTTCTTTCTGAAGATTGCTTTGGCTATTTGAGGTCTTTTTTGTGATTCCACACAAATTTCAGCATTAATTATTCTAGTTCTGTGAAATATGCCATTGGTATTTTGACAGGGATTGCATTGGATCTGTAGATTGCTTTGGGAAGTAGGGACATTATAACAGTGTTAAATTTTCAATCCACGAGCACAGTATATTTATTTATATTGTTTTTCATTCATTGGTGTGTTATAGTTTTCTGAGTATAGGTCTTTTACCTACTTATTAAATTTATTCCTAAGCATTTTATTCTTTTTGATACAATTATAAATGGGATTCTTTCTTAATTTCTCTTTCTGCTAGTTCATTTTTAGTATAAGGAAACAAAAGAGATTTCTGTATATTGATTTTACATCCTGCAACATCAGTGAATTCACTAGTTCTGATATTTATGGAGAGAGTCTTCAGGGTTTTCTATATATAGTATCATGTCACCCAAAAATAAGGACAGTTTTACTTCTTTACCAATATGGATGGCTTTTATTGCTTTTTCTTGTCTGATTGTTATAGCTAAGACATTTTCTACTATGTTGAGTAAAAGTGGTGAACGTGGACATCCTTGTCTTGTTCCTGATCTTAGAGAAAAACCTTTCATCTTTTCACCATTGAGTATGATGTTAGTTGTGGGTTTGTCTTATGTAGCCTTTATTATGTGAGGTAAGTTCCTTCTAAAGCCCTACTTTGTTGAATGTTTTTATCATGCATAGATGTTGAATTTTATCAGATACTTTTTCTGCATCCATTGAGATGATCATATGGTTTTTATCCTTCCTTTGTTAATGGGATGTATCACATTGATTGATTTGTGTATTTTGAACCATCCTGACTCCGTGGAATAAATCCCACTTGGTTGTAGTGAATGTTCCTTTTAATGTATTTTGAATTTGGTTTGCCAACATTGTTGAGGATTTTTGCATCTATGATCATCAGGGATATTGGTCTGTGATTTTCTTTTCCTGTATTGTCTTTGACTGATTTTAGTATCTTGGTAATGCTGGCCTCCTAGAATGAATAAAAGCATTTCTTTCCTTTTCTAGTTTTTGGAATAATTTGGGAAAGATAGGTATTAGCTCTTTAAATATTTGGTAGCATTCAACTGTGAAACCATTCAGTCCTGGTATTCTGTTTGTTGGGAGTATTCTAATTATGTTCAATTTCATTACTAGCAAACTATTTTTTCCTGATGCAGTCTTGAAGATTATAAGTTTCTAGAAATTCATCCATTTCTTCTAGGTTGTCCAATTTATTGGCATATAATTTTTCAAGAATTCTCTTATTATCCTTTATGTTTTCAGTTGTAACTTCTCTTCCATTTCTTATTTCATTTATTTGTGTCTTCTCTTAATAAATATACCTAAAAGTTTATCAATTTTGTTTGTCTTCTCAAAGAACCAGCCCTTAGTTTCATTGGTCTTTTATATTGTTGCTCTATTTCATGTACTTTTGTTCTAATCTTTATTTCCTTCTTTCTACTAAATTTAGGGTTTTTTTGTTCTTTTTCTAGTTCCTTTAGTTGTAAGGTTAGATTATTTTAGATTTTTCTTGTTACTTTAGGTAGGCCTGTAAATCTATACACTTCTTAGAACTGCTTTTGCTGCATCCCAAGATTTTTAACCATTCTTCCTGTTTTCATTTGTCTCTTTTTTTTAAATATCCTCGTTGATTTCTTCGTTGATTCATTGGTTGTTTTTATCATGTTTAGCTTTCACTTGTTTGTGTTTTTTCCAGTATTTTTCTTATAATCAATTTCTGCTTTCATACCATTGTGGCTGGAAAAGATGCTTGATATGTTTTCAAATATCAAATTATTGAGACTTGTTTTGTGGCCTAACATGTGATCTATCATGGATGATGTTCCATGTGCCCTTGAAAAGATTGTGTAGTCTGCTGGTTTTGGGTAGAAAGATCTCAATAAACCTGTTAAGTCCGTCTGATCTAATGTATCTTTCAAAGCCATGTTGCTTTATTGATTTCTGTCCAGATGATCTATCCATTGATATAAGTGGGGTGTTAAAGTCCCTTACTATTATTATTATTATTATCAATTTTTCCCTTCCTGTTGGTTAATATTTACTTTATATATTCAGATTTTTTTCTAAGCTGTATGCTAGATATCTACCATTGTTATAACCTCTTCTTGGATTGATCCCTTTATTATTATGTAATGGTTTTCTTCGTGTCTTATTACATTCTTTGTTTTGAATCTATTTTGTCTGACATGACTTGTTACTTGTTTTTTCTTCTTTTTTTGCTCCCATTTGCATGTAATCTCTTTTACTTTCCCTTCACTTTCAGTCTGTATGTATCTTTAGGTCTGAAATTAGTGTTTTGTAGGCAGCGAAGAGATGGGTCTTGTTTTTTTTTTGTTTTCCTTTCAGATAACCTATGTCTTTTGATTGGAGGATTTAGTTCAGTTACATTTAAAGTAGTTGTTGAAAGGTATAATCTTATTGCCATTTTGTTAGTAGTTTTCTAGCTGTTTCTGTAGTTCTCTGTTCCTTTCTTCTCTTGTTCTCTTGTGATTTGATGAATGTTTTCAGTGTTATAGTTGGATTCCTTTCTCTTTATTTTTTGTGTATCTATTATAAGTTTTGGTTTGTGGTTACCATGAGTTTCATATAAAACATTCTATCTATAGCAGTTTAAATTAGATTGATGATTGCTTAAGTTCAAAAACATTTTAAAAGTACTATATTTTTATTATACCTTCTCCACATTTCATGTATATGATGTCATAATTTACAATCTTTTTGTTTTGTGTATCTTTTGACCAATTTTTGTTCATATAATTGATTTACTAATTTTGTCTTTTGAACTTCATACTAGCTTTATGTGATTGGTCTGCTACCTTTACTATATGTTTGGTTTTACCAGTGAATTTTATTTTCCTTTCCTAATTTTCTTACTTCCTGTTACAGCCTTTTCTATTCCACTTAAAGATGCCCCTTGTATATTTCTTGTAAGGCAGGTTTAGTGGTCGTGAACTCCTTTAAACCTTACTTTATTTGAGAAAGTCTTTGTCTCCCTTCAATTCTGAATTACAACTTTCCTGGGTACAGTACTCTTAGTTGTAAGGTTTTTCCTTTCAGCACTTTGAATATACCATGCATTCCCTTCTGGCCTGCAGTTTCTGCTGAAGAATCAGCTGATAGCCTTATGGGGTTTCCCTTGTATATAACTAGTTGCTTTCTCTTGATGCTTTTAAGATTCTTTCTTTATCTTTAATCTTTGCCATTTTAATTATTATGTGTTTTAGTGTGGACTTTCTTGTGTTCATCTTGTTTTGAGCTTTCTGTACTTTGTGGACCTGGATGTCTGTTTCCTTCCTCAGATTAGGAAAATTTTTACCTGTTATTTCTTTGTTTCCTGCCCCATTCTCTCTCTCTTCTTCTTGGACTCCCATTATATGAATGGTTTTTTGTTTGAAGTTGTTGCAGAGATCTCTTAACATCTTCCTATTTTTTTTAATGTTCAGCTTGGTTGCTTCCCACTACCCTGTCTTCCAGTTTGCTGATCTGTTCATCTGCATCCTCTCATATGCTGTTGATTCCCTCTAATGTATTTTGCATTTCAGTTATTGTATTCTTAAGCTCTGATTGGTTGTTCTCTATATTTCTTATTTCTTTATTAAAGTCCCCCTGAACTCACCCACTCTTATCTCCAGTCTGGTGAGTATCTTTATGAACATTACTTTGCACTTTTTACCAGATACATTGTTTATCTCCATTTTCTTTAGCAACTTTTTCAGCATTTTATAATTTTATCTGGGACGTATTCCTCTGCCTCTTCATTTTTTTTTTTTACAATTTATTTTGGTATCTTTAACCTACAATTACATGTACAATATTATGGTGATTAAACTACCCCCTTCATCAGGTCCCCCCTACCAAACCTATTACAGTCACTGTCCATCAGCGTAGTGAGATGAGAATCACTACTTGTCTTCTCTGAGCTGTACAGTACCCCTCGTGCCCCCCCACCCTATATCTGCCAATCGTAATGCCCCTTTTACCCTCTTATCCCTCCCTTCCCACACATCTTCCCCAGTCCCTTTCCCTTTGGTAACTATTAGTCCGTTTTTGGGTTTTGTGAGTCTGCTGCTGCTTTGTTCCTTCAGTTTTTTTCTTTGTTCTTATACTCCACATATGAGTGAAATCATTTGATACTTGTCTTTTCCGGTTTGGCTTATTTCACTGAGCATAATACCCTCTAACTCCATCCATGTTGTTGCAAATGGTAGGATTTGTTTTCTTCTTATGGCTGAGTAGTATTCCACTGTGTATATGTACCACCTCTTCTTAATCCATTCATCTACTGATGGACACTTAGGTTGCTTCCATTTCTTGGCTATTGTAAATAGTGCTGCGACAAACATAGGGGGTGCATCTGTCTTTTGGAAACTGGGCCGCTGCAATCTTAGGGTAAATTCCTAGGAGTGGGATTCCTGGGTCAAATGGTATTTCTATTTTGAGTTTTTTGAGGAACCTGCATACTGCTTTCCACAATGGTTGAACTAATTTGCATTCCCACCAGCAGTATAGGAGGGTTCCCTTTTCTCCACATCCTTGCCAACATTTGTTGTTGCTTGTGTTTTGGATGTTGGCCATCCTTACTGGTGTGAGGTGATATCTCATTGTGGTTTTAATCTACATTTCTCTGATGATTAGCGATGTGGAGCATCTTTTCATGTGTCTGTTGGCCATCTGAATTTCTTCTTTAGAGAAGTGTCTCTTCATGTCCTCTGCCCATTTCTTAATTGGATTATTTGCTTTTTGTTTGTTAAGGTGTGTGAGTTCTTTATATATTTTGGATGTCAACCCCTTATCAGATACGTCATTTATGAATATATTCTCCCATACTGTAGGATGTCTTTTTGTTCTACTGATGGTGTTCTTTGCTGTACAGAAGCTTTTCAACTTGATATACTCCCATTTGTTCATTTTTGCTTTTGTTTCCCTTGCCCGGGGGGATATGTTCATGAAGAAGTTGTTCATGTTTATGTCCAAGAGATTTTTGCCTATGATTTTTCTAAGAGTTTTATGGTTTCATGACTTACATTCAGGTCTTTGATCCACCTTGAGTTTACCTTTGTGTATGGGGTTAGACAGTAGTCCAGTTTTATTCTCTTACATGTAGCTGTCCAGTTTTTCCAACACCAGCTGCTGAAGAGGCTGTCATCTCCCCATTGTATATCCAGGGCTCCTTTATCAAATATTAATTGACTGTAGGTGTTTGGGTTAATGTTTGGATTTTCTATTCTGTTCCACTGGTCTGTGGGTCTCTTTTTGTGCCAATACCAAATTGTCTTGATTACTGTGGCTTTGTAGTAGAGCTTGAAGTCAGGGAGCATAATTCCCCCTGTTTGATTCCTCCTTCTCAGGATTGCTTTGGCTATTCGGGGTCTTTTGTGGTTCCATATGAATTTTAGAATTATTTGTTCCAGTTCATTGAAGAAAGCTGTTGGTAGTTTGATAGGGATTGCATTGAATCTGTAAATTGCTTTAGGTAGTATAGCCATTTTGACAATATTTATTATTCCTAGCCAAGAGCATGGGAGGCATTTCCATTTGTTAGTGTCTTCCTTAATTTCTCCTAGGAGTGTCTTGTAGTTTTCAGAGTACAGGTCTTTCACTTCCTTCGTTAGGTTTATTTCTAGGTATTTTATTCTTTTAGATGCAATTGTGAATGGAATTGTTTTTCTGATTTCTCTTTCTGTTAGTTCATCATTTATGTATAGGAAAGCAACAGATTTCTGTGTGTTAATTTTATATCCTGCAACTTTGCTGAATTCAGATATTAGTTCTAGTAGTTTTGGAGTGGAGTCTTTAGGGTTTTTTATGTACAGTATCATGTCATCTGCAAATAGTGACAATTTGACTTCTTCTTTACCAATCTGGATGCCTTGTATGTCTTTGCTTTGTCTGATTGCCATGGCTAGGACCTCCAGTACTATGTTGAATAACAGTGGAGAGAGTGGGCACCTCTGTCTTGTTCCGGATTTTAGATGAAAAACTTTCAGCTTCTCGCTATTAAGTATGATGTTAGCTGTGGGTATGTCATATATAGCCTTTATGATGTTGAGGTACTTGCCGTCTATACCCATTCTGTTGAGAGTTTTAATCAAAAATGGATGCTGAATTTTGTGAAATGCTTTTCAGCATCTATGGAGATGATCATGTGGTTTTTGTTCTTCTTTTTTTGATTTGATGGATGATGTTAATGGATTTTCGAATGTTGTACCATCCTTGCATCCCTGGGATGAATCCCACTTGATCATGGTGTATGATCTTCTCAATGTATTTTTGAATTCGGTTTGCTTGTATTTTGTTGAGTATTTTTGCATCTACATTCATCAGGGATATTGGTCTGTAATTTTCTTTTTTTGGTGAGGTCTTTGCCCCGTTTTGGTATTAGAGTGATGCTGGCTTCATAGAAAGAGTTTGGAAGTATTCCCTCCTCTTCTATTTTTTGGAAAACTTTAAGGAGAATGGGTGTTATTTCTTCTCTATATGTCTTGTAGAATTCAGAGGTGAATCCATCAGGTCTGGGGGTTTTGTTCTTGGGTAGTTGTCTGATTACCGATTCAATTTCGTTGCTGGTGATTGGTCTGTTTAGTTTTTCTGTTTCCTGCTTGGTCAGTCTTGGAAGGCTGTATTTTTCTAAGAAGTTGCCCATTTCTTCTAGGTTTTGGAGCTTGTTAGCATATAGATTCTTGTAGTATTCTCATATAATTCTTTGTCTTTCTGTGGTGTCTGTCGATATTTTTCCTTTCTCATTTCTGATTCTGTTTATGTGTGTAGATTCTCTTTTTCTCTTAATGAGTCTGGCTAGGGGTTTATCTATTTTGTTTATTTTTTCAAAGAACCAGCTTTTGGTTTCATTGATTTTTTTCTATTGTTTTATTCTTCTCAATTTTATTTATTTCTTCTCTGATCTTTATTATGTCTCTCCTTCTGGTGACTTTGGGCCTCCTCTGTTCTTCTTTTTCCAATTTCAATAATTGTGTCTTTAGACTGTTCATTTGGGAGTGTTCTTCCTTCTTTAAATAGGCCTGGATTGCAATATACTGTCCTCTTAGAACTGCGTTTGCTGCGTCCCACAGAAGTTGTGGCTTTGTGTTGTTGTTGTCATTAGTCTCCATATATTCTTTGATTTCTGTTTTGATTTGGTCGTTAACCCATTGTTTCATTAGGAGAATGTTGTTAAGTCTCCATGTATTTGTGAGCCTTTTTGATTTCTTTCTGAAATTTTTTTCTAGTTTTATACCTTTGTGATCTGAGAAGTTGGTTGGTAGGATTTCAATATTTTTGAATTTACTGAGGTTCTTTTTGTGACCTAGTATGTGGTCTATTCTGGAAAATGTTCCATGTGAACTTGAGAAGAATGTGTATCCTGTTGCTTTTGGGTGAAGAGTTCTGTAGATGTCTGTTAGGTACATCTGTTCTAGTGTGTTGTTCAGTGCCTCTGTGTCTTTACTTATCCTATGCCTGGTTGATCTGTCCTTTGGAGTGAGTGGTGTGTTATAGTCTCCTAAAATAATTGCATTGCTGTCTATTTCCTCCTTCACTTCTGTTAGTATTTGTTTCACATATGCTGACACTCCTGTGTTGGGTGCATATACATTTATAATGGTTATATCTTCTTGTTGGAGTGATCCCTTTATCATTATGTAATGTCCTTCTTTATCTCTTGCTATTTTCTTCGTTTTGAAGTCTATTTTGTGTGATACAAGTTCTGCAATACCTGCTTTTTTCTCTTTGTTGTTTGCATGAAATATCTTTTTCCATCCCTTCACTTTTAGTCTGTGTATATCTTTGGGTTTGCGGTGAGTCTCTTGTAAGCAGCATATAGATGGGTCTTGCTTTTTTTTCCACTCTGTTACTCTGTGTCTTTTGATTGGCACATTCAGTCCGTTTACATTTAGGGTGATTATTGATAGATATGTACTCATTGCCATTTCTGGCTTTAGATTCGTGGTTACCAAAGGCTCAAGGGTTGCTTCTTTACTATCTAACAATCTAACTTAACTTTCCTGTTAAGTTATTGTGAACGCCGTCTGATGTTTCTTTATCTCTCCTTTCCTGTTCTTCCTCCTCCTTTCTTTATATATTAGGTGTTTTATTCTTTGCCTTTAGTTAGTATTTGGATGGTCTGCTTTCTTTCCTATGATTTTATTTTCTCTGGTGACATCTTTTTAGCCTTAGGTGTGTTTCCCTCTAGAGCAGTCCATTTAAGATATCCTGTAGTGGTGATTTATGGGAGGCAAACTCTGTCAACTTTCGTTTGTCTTGAAATTGTTTAATCCCTCCGTCATATTTAAATGATAATCATGCTGGATACAATATTCTTGGTTCGAGGCCCTTCTGTTTCATTACGTTAAATATATCATGCCATTCTCTTCTGGCCTGTAAGGTTTCTGTTGAGAAATCTGATGACAGTCTAATGGGTTTTCCTTTATAGGTGATGTTTTTTCTCTTTCTAGCTGCCTTTAATACTCTGTCTTTATCTTTGATCTTTGCCATCTTAATTATTATGTGTCTTGGTGTTGTCTTCCTTGGGTCCCTTGTGTTGGGAGATGTGTGGGCTTCCGTGGACTGTGAGACTATTTCCTTCCCCAGCGTGGGAAAGTTTTCAGCAATTATTTCTTCAAAGACACTTTCTATCCCTTTTTCTCTCTCTTCTACCTCTGGTACTCCTATAATGCGAATATTGCTCCATTTGGATTGGTCACACAGTTATCTTAATATTCTTTCATTCTTAGAGATCCTTTTATCTCTCTCTGCCTCAGCTTCTTTGTATTCCTGTTCCCTGTCTTGTAATTCCTTGATCGTGTCTTGAACCTGATTCAATCTGCTGTTGAGCCCGTCGATGGCTTGTCTCATTTCTACGTTGTCTTTCCTGACTTCCCTCACTTCCTCCCTCAGCTCTTGCACATTTTTCTGTAGATCCGTCAGCATGGCTGTGACTTTTATTCTGAATTCTTTTTCAGGTAGACTGTGCATATCCATTCCTTCAGTTTCTCTTTCTGGGGTGGTGTTTTCTGAAGCTTTGTCTGTATCATATTCTACTGTCTTCTCATGACTATAGAATTGGTTGTTGGTTGTTGTCATGTATGTCAGCTGGGCTCTTTATGACTTTAAAAAGGAAAGAGAAGAAAGGAGAGAAAAGAAAAGAAAAAATATTTCTGCTAATAATAAAGAAAGTAAAAGGAGAGAGATAAGAAGGAAAAGAAAGGAGAGAAAAAGAAAAAGCAGCAACACCTGGAAAGAAAGGAAAAAAAAAAGCCCACCGGAGGTGGTTTCTGTGTGAATGCTGTAGGTGGCGCTGTTGCTCCACTATTCCAGAGCCGTGGTTGCGTCGCTCCGCACGGCCCTTTAAAGCTGTGGCCCGGGTGAGAATGAATGGAGGTTCTCTGCTGAACTCCCGTCTCTTTAAGACCGCTGAAAAAGAAAGTGCGCGCTTTTCTCCTTTTTTTTCTTCTTTCTTCTCCTTCCCTGAGCCAGCCGCGAGTAAGCATGTCTGCACTTCCACTCCCTCCCGGCTCTGAATCCTCTCCTCCCTCCGGTGCGCTGGGGTGGGGGAGTGCTCGGGTTCTGCCGGGGTGCGGTTTGCGGTTCCGTTTCTTACCCGCCTCGCCTGCTGCTGAGTCCTCTCAGGTTTGTCTGCACTGTGTGCGCTTTCCTGTTTGTTCTGGTCTCTCTTTTAGGAACAGTTGCATTTGCTGTGTTTCTGTGGGTAAATATAATGTTGGGAGGAAAATTCTTTCGTTCCGTTCACGCCGCCATCTTCCCGGAACTCTCCTGCCTTTTCATTTTGTATGGCTTTCTGTTTGCTTCTATGTATTAGGTAGGTCAGATATATCTGCTGGTCTTGAAAGCAGTGTGGTCTTACACAGTAGGCATCCTGTGGTGTTGAGAAGCACAATGAATCTTGGTCACCAGAACCAGGCATTCCAGGGGCATCCCCTGTATGGACAGCGTGCACTCTCCTGTTGTGGCGGAGCTGAAACTGTCATGAGTGGGCTTGTAGATAAGTCTATCCTTCTGCCTGGCTGGCAGCATGACTTGGATGACTGTTAAAGGTGCACTGGTTTGCAAGGCTCACTCTCGGTACAGCTGGCTAAAAAGTCTGCTGCGGTCCCTGCCAGTGTGCTGGTAGGTGTGGTCATCCTCAGCCTCAGCAATGGCTGAAGTGACTACTGTAAGTGTAATGATGAGTAGGGCTAGCTGCTCCCCTTCCTTGGGTGATAGTCACTTTGGAGGCGTGCATTCTGGGCCAAGTCAGTTTGGTAGGGTGAGTCCTCAGGCATAGTCTAGGCCTGAGAAAGCAGTGCTGGCATAGTAGAGAGAGGGTGTCAGAACTGGCTTCTACAAACATCTGGCCAAGTAGGCTGAGGTAGCGCAAGAAAAATGGCACCTTCCAGCCCCTCCTCCTGCAGAAAAATCTGCCACAGATCTCCTCCCCTCTGGCAAAAACCCAAATTTAATCAATAAATCTCCTTTGCATATAACCCAACCACTTTTTAAACTACTGCTTCTGCATTGGGTCTCAGACTGATCAATATAGTATGCTGCTCTCCAAGAGTGGAAACTCAGCATCTCATAACCTTCCAGCTCTCCTGGCAGTAAGCTCTGTTTATTTTAATGCCAGATGTATGGGAGCTTGTCTTCCCAGTGTATATTCCCAGGGGCAGGTGTTCCAACTGCAGTATTTTTTCCCCTCACCCCCATACTCACTCACTCCCAGTTATGGATTGGGGTGGAGGAAGAGATTGGATGGATCTTCATCAACTTTGTCCCTTCTGTCCTTCTTGATGTAGGATTCCCTGTCAGCTGTAGAAGATCTGTTGTGCCAGTTCTTCAGGTCATTTTCAAAGAGAGTTGCATTCTATGTAGTTGCTGCCTTGATGTATATGTGGGAGGAGGCTATCACAGTGACCCCCTTTTATGCCATCTTCTCAGAAGCCTGTTAACTGCCCATTTTATAGAAGGATTTCCTGATTTTTGTATGCATAGCAGGAGTTCTCATATTTGAGACAGTAAAATGTGCTGTTATAAATATTTTGAATATTTTCTTGAGTGTATCAAATTTCCCTTATTTATGTGATTTGAGTCCTTTACTAAACAGAATCTTTATTTTGACCTAGCCAAACACTATCATTTGATTCCCTTTTTTCTTTCTAGGTCTTGTATAATTACTCCCCCTATATCAAAGTCCATCTGCCAGGAACACAGGAATGATGAAGGGGATAAAGAGACCTCCCTGAGATACAATACTGAAAGCTGTTGCCACCACTAGGCTAAAGAGACAAAAAGAAGTTGTGCTGCTTTGAGGCCACAGAGAAAAAGGTCTCCACATGGAATCCTGGGCTATTCAATCTGAGCTAGACTAAACACCAGACTCTCACTTATATTTAAATTTCAGGTAACAACTATTCCTCCCAAGAGATCATAACTGTCAGAAATGTACTGGCTTCTCCCTTTCTCCCATTCTCCAATCTTCTGACAGTGACTTTCAATGGCTGAACTCAGAAGTCAGAAGTCAGAGGATCCTGAAAAATACAGCTGATAGAGTCAAGGAATAGATCTGAACAAAATGGGTTGAAGAACAGATATGGAATCATTTTTACTTGAATATTTAATCTGAGCAATTATCTGTGGACAGATTGGCCTAATCAGTAGAGATGGGTTCTGCCAGTTATATTAGTCACTGGAAAAGAGCTAAAACCTAACTATAAAATTGACAGCTAGAGTCTGTGAGAGCCATAGAGAACTGAATTTACCTCAGTATTTCCTGTGTGATAGTGGGATCACCTTGTATTTTTAATTCTATATCCTAAAGGTGCTGCTAATTCCAGTTAAAATCACAATCTCTCACAATCAAAAGATGCAATTTTAACTGAAGGCAAAATGCTATGAGTTACTGGTCACTTAAATGCTTTTCAGATAATTCATCACCCATGAAATGGGTCCTACTTAGTATTAAAGCTTATTTGATGATATTAAACAGAATTCACACCAGAACAAAATTGAAAGTACACACCAAACTACCTTCCATGTAGACTCTAAAGACTTTGTTTTTTAATTTCTGATATTCAGTTATTTGCTCAACAAATTGAGGTTTCTGCTTTATGCTGGATAACACTTTTGAGGGTTGAGGATAAATAAAAAGTATATAATCCATGACTTTAGTATGTGTGTGTTTGTGTGTGTGTGAGAAAGATTTGTAAAGAACATACAATGAAAGGTTGCTGATTCAAATATTCTCTAATTTGTCTCTGAGACTTGATCAAAATAGCTGACATAGTTGGTTGTGAAACTAGATGAAACATTTTTAAATGATATGCAAATGATTATTTCTTCTAGATTGCTGGATCCTATGATGTATGCTCTCATTCTTTCCTCAGGCAGTCTTCCTCAGACACAGTTACTTTTCACTTTAATGAAGCTTGTGGCATCATTTCTATATGAATCAAATATATTTGAATTGAAACACATTGCAAAACAACCTGCAAAGAAAATTGTATTAATTCATTTTAAGGTCACAAATTTGGAGGATTTATTTAGCATTATTTAAATTCATCTTACAGATCTTTTTCCAAATTATCTTGAATAACAAGTGGTAGTTTGTGGAAGAAATTGGCACAATAAAATGTAATTAGAAAGTACTAAACATTTGAACAAAAAGTCATTGTTGTAATTTTATGAGATAATCTGGCATTTTGAGTACCTTAAGTACTCTTATTTTGGAAAAATAACTAAAATGAAATAATTTAATGTACAAAATGTTGACATCATTTGGCACAATGACTATCAAATACAACTTCATATACTGATGATGAAATATAACTTTTTAATTGTATTACATACTTTACAGTAAAACATGAATTTTCTTTGCTATTTATGTCACAAATATGTCCAATAGCTAAGGATTTTAAAAATAAACCTGATGCTTCATTCATGTATATATAAAGATTCCCAAATGAGAATATTATACCTGTTCCTTTTTTATCCTTGTGTTTTTTATTCCTTTTATAATTTCTTTAAAGCTTATTCACCCCAGGTAATGACATTTTTTATACATATATTGCTTTGTTTGATTAAAGATTAGTGAATTCTAGCATCTATTTCATCTCAGACCTTTCAACTTGAGCCACTGAAGCTCAAAGCAGGCATTTCATAGGGAACCAATAGTTTTTCTATATTCATTTCCATAATATACAATAAGTAATAATAACTTACCAAAAAATAAATGCAGAATTTGATTTGTTCAGAATTAAATGGTAAATGTAGATGGTCTTTCAGTTAGCAAATTTTGCTCTTTGGTAATGAGATCAAATGCAGAGATTTTATCTTTAATGTGGCAAATGGTGCCCAGTTTGAAATTCCAGGTTAAAAAGGACATTTCTATGATCATGTTAATACAACATCAAAAGTTAGCTCTTTAGACAAAGTAAAGAAGAAAGCATACAGTGTAGGTTTTCTTGTCTTTTTACTTGAGTCTATTGCTTCTATTATTTTTATTTCCTCTAAAAGAATAAGAAGAAAAAGCTTCTTTTGGTTCCCTGTAGTTTACACTGTCTAGCAGAGTTAATATATTGAGTCTGTGTCCTCAAACTCTCACAAACTATTACATATTGGAAGAACATTTTGGTCTCTGAACAGCATTTCAAGTCAAATAGTATAGTCTTGTAGGCCATTCATGTGATTAATTTCAAACAACCGAATTGATGTTATGGTTATCTTTTAGAGGTTGAAGTGCTACTAAACTAAAAAGAAGATCCAATATTGAAACAATGAGCCAGGATTACTCCAAAAGCCTGGTCAGAGAAAAGAATCCAATATGTACTTTCTCAATAAATTTCTGTTAATTTGTATTTATACAAAAAGATTTATCAGACCTAAGTGATGAAATTATTAAAATATACAAAACTGGTTAAAAAAGTCCATATAATAAGAATGTTGAGATGGAAAGGGATATAGGTATTCAAAAAAATTACTAGATTCAGGCCCAAGATACACAGAAGAATTAAGAGAGGTGGGAAAGTTCAAACTCATTACAGAAGTAAGAGAGGTTTAAAAATTGGTAAGAATGATTCTAAATACTTCCTGCTTTACTAATAAATCCACAGGATGAAAAATGTTAAATTCATTCCTTTTTAGGTTTTAAAACATAATACAGAAATAAAAATAACATTTTTAAATGAATACAAGTAAATAGTATTTAAGGATTTAGGTAGTGTTTTAGATAGGATATAAGATGCAGATAAGAAACAAAGTCAAGGAAAAGAGCAATAAAAATGAAATCAAGAAATTAGAATGGCCTGATAGAAAATGGAATTTATACTAATATTCAAATGATATTAAATGTTTAATTCATAAGGAAATGAAGTAAATCTAACCTGAAGTATAAAACAGATAGGCAAAGACCAATGATACTGCTGTATTTTATGCTGTTAAAGATAATGCTATTATATACACAAAATATATTTTTTTATAATTTATTTTGGTATCATTAATCTACAATTACATGTGCAATATTATGGTGATTAAACTACCCCCTTCATCAGGTTCCCCCCACCAACCCCATTACAGTCACTGTCCATCAGTGTAGTGAGATGCTATAGAATCACTACTTGTCTTCTCTGAGCTGTACAGCCCTCCCCGCGCTCCCCCACCATTACATCTGCTAATCGTAATGCCCTTTTTACCCTCTTATCCCTCCCTTCCCACCCATCTTCCCCAGTCCCTTTCCCTTTGGTAACTGTTAGTCCGTTCTTGGGTTCTGTGAGTCTGCTGCTGTTTTGTTCCTTCAGTTTTTTCTTTGTTCTTATGCTCCACATATGAGTGAAATCATTTGATACTTGTCTTTTCAGCTTGGCTTATTTCACTGAGCATAATACCCTCTAGCTCCATCCATGTTGTTGCAAATGGTAGGATTTGTTTTCTTCTTATGGCTGAAGAATATTCCATTGTATATACACAAAATATTTAAAAAATAAATTTATGGAGTTAGCATTCATGCCCTTTGAGATCTATCAGCAGGTGAATATATGTGGTATATAATAATGTTAGTGAGTTAGTGACTTTACTGTTTCAATGTAGATATTAATCAAAGTTATTTCTCACCCACTTTAGAACAGTGCTCTAGCAATTCCCAGTTTTCTCTTCTATGTTATCATTTTCCTGCCTTTCTACCAGAATTTTCTGCCCAGCAAAGGAGGTGGTGGTGTGTGGGCAAAACAAAGATGAGAGGGGAGAAAGAGAAGGAGGGGACCCTGACAGTTTTAAACTCAGGTGCTAAAATGCTTTCTTGGAAGGGCTATGTCTATACTCTGTCTTGAATTTCTCTTCTCTCATTCTTTCTTGAATATTTAATTGCTTTTATCAAGGTTACCAATGTTGAATGCATAGTATTTATGGCACTAGATCTGTCTGCCTCCTTTAAGCCAGTGATCAATCTCTTGCCCTTAAAATACTTTGATTGGGTTATGTAGCACCACATTTACACTGATTTTCTCTTTCTTTCAGGCTCTCCTCAGTCCAACTTGATTTCTCTTCTCCATGGCCTCTAAACATTGACGTGTGCCAGGACTTATACTTGAATTTTTCCTCCCTGCCATTACTTTTTCAGTGATCTCAACTTTAGAGCATCCCTCTGGTTATTTAGATTATCTTTACATTTTCTCAATAATTTAAACTTTCTGTGTAGAGGTCCTATACAGCCGTTGTTAGATTTATTCCTTGGCATTAAAATGTTTGATTCTACAAAAGATGTTATCTCTTATAATTTTTATTTCCTTTTCTGTTTCTTCCTGACATAAATTGTATAATTTCTTTTGGTGTTAACTTTTTATTCAGGAACTTGGCTCAATTTGTTTATTCATTATGAGTTCTTTGTAGCTTCTTTTTAATTTTCTGTAAATAGTCATCTCATCTATGTATAAAAAGTTTATACTTTTTGTTATGGGAATTTATAATTTTTATTCATAGGTAAATTGAAGTGTTCTTTACTTTCTAAAATTTCTAGTAAATTTTTTAATTTATTGGGAAAATATTGATCATGCTATTCTTTTTGTACTGCCTTTTTTGTGTCTTGTGTAATTTGTTGTGATGTCACATCTTTTATTCCTGGTATTGATTGTATGAACCCTCTCTGCTAGATTGGCGTTTATCAGGTTCATTAGCCTTTTCTGAGAACCAGACTTTTACCTTGTTGATCCTATTGTTTTATTTTCTCCTACATCTTTACTTTTTTTTACCTCGTAAGAATTAGAAGGATTAGAATTAGAAGAATGAGGATTTCTTCTAATTCTATGCGTTTAATTTACTTTTATGTGTCTGTTTTGTTGAGAAAAATACTTACTATTTTTCATTTTTTTGTGATTTGCATAAATCGTCTAAATTTGGCTTCACCTTCATATAACAAATTTTAGTCACATTTTTATTACCATAAAACTTAAAATATTTAAAAAATTTTCAAATTGACTTTTTAACCCAAGGTTAAGGTCTTACCAATGGGATTCAGCCCCGGGCAAGTTCGCTATGGATTCGCGGTGACCAGAGAAAATGACAGTAAAACGTTCTTGGGGTGAAAGGGTTAGACTTGACTTTATTTCCACAGTAGCAGGTCGATCACTAAAATTCTGTTCACTCAGAGCGAGTCTGCACGCAGCAAGCTGGTCTCTGCCTCTAGGCCTCTTTACCTGCATAGCCACAGCCACCCTCTGGGCTTCTCTGCCTGCACGGCCGTCCCACACAGCCGTCCTCTGGGCCTCTCTGCACAGTCGTCCTGAACAGCCGTCCTCTGGGTTCCTGTCCTCGGCGCTGCCACCACTCCAGCCTCTGCTCCGCTCTCCTGCAGCCTTGCAGCTGTGCCACCATGTCACTCCTCAGGCCACTGATCCTTCTCGTGCTGCTTCCTCTCGGGCTGCTGCACTTCATAGTGACGCCCTTTCAGTCAGCTTTCTCTTGGGGTGGACCCCAGTCCTCCACCCCTTCCCTGTACCACATGTCCACAGGGGACACTCGAATGTCTCCCCGCCGATAGGTGCAGCCTGCTGAAACACTGCTTCCATGAGGGCAGCCTGTTCTTTTCCTTGGTCACCAATGAATCCTGCCAACGTCTCCAATTGTCTTGCTAATAGGTTCCAGCTCCTTAGCAAGTTTGCTATGGATTCAGTGTGACCGAAGAAATGAGAGTAGAAGGTTTCTTTGGGGTGAAAGGGTTTATTACCTTTATTACCCGGCTTGTTCTCCCAGTAGTGGATGCCCAGCACTGCCAAGCAGGCCATCAGTCCTACTGCCAAAAGTGCCACCAGTACCTCCAGCTGCCTCTCCACCTGGGTCCGTGTGGACCAGCACCGTTGGCGATCCCTGGGGCTGCAGAAGTTCACCTTCAGGCCGTTTGGGTACACGTCACCCTCGGAGAGCGAGTCTGTCAGGGTCTCCTTATTCAGCGTGGCGTCGACATCATAGTTTGCGCGCTTCGCTCCAGCCCCGCGCTGCGCCTCGCGGCTCTCGGCTCTCGGCCACGCTCCTTGGACATACAGCTCGGCAGACTGGCTCTGGCAGCCACGGGCCGGAGTGGAGCGCGCAAGCTCCAATGTCTACCTACAGGAACTTTATTCCCCTGTGGCTCAAAAACATACTCTATGTGATTTTTATATCTTTAAAATTTGTTAAGAGTACTTGATGGTCCAGCATTTGGTAGACTTTTGAAAATATAAACATTTCACATATTCAATTTATGAATATTTTTGGCCTGGAATTATGTAGATGTTGAGTTTTCTTTTAACTGCTTAATGTAGTATTTGATGCCCTTATTTACTTTTATTTTTATTATACATTCAATTTATTTTGCATTTAATATGCATTCAATTTATTTAAACTAAAAAAAAATACTGATTTACTTTTATTGTCCTTGTTTTTTTATTTACTGAGAAAGATGTCTTTAAACTTTCTTGTTATGATTTTGGGCTGGTCAATATGTTTTTTTAATTCTGTTAATTTATGATTGCATAATATATTGAGAATATGATATTGAATGTGTACAAATTTAGAGTGATTATGTCTTTCTGGTGAATGGAAGCCTTACCATTGGAAATACTGTTTTAACTTCTGCTTATTATTTTTCTTAAACTCTATTTTGTCTACCCTTACTATGGCTATATCAACCTTCTTTAGGTTAAGACTTGCATGGTATTTGTTTTTCTATCATTACAATTTTATCTTTATATATATAACCCTATATTTAGAAGAACTAGATTTATTTTTTCTTTCTGAAATGGAACATTTTAATCCAGATGTAAAATCTTTGCTTATGATTGAAATTATTTAAGTATAATGTAACAATTGGTTTTAATTTTACTAACTTCCCATTTCATTTTTATTTGTCCCAATTGGTCTACGTTCATTTCCTCCATTTTCTTAGTTTATTGTGAACTATTTCTTCCTCTTCATTGGCATGTTGATTACATAAAATTTTACTATTCTGTTATTCTGGGTCTTTTTTAACCACAGAGTTTACAGCATTTGCAATTGACTAACTCAAGGACAACAAATGCACTTTCCAAGTTCTGTAGCTCCATTTATCCTTGCATGACTTACATGGGACTATTGTATTGCTGTGTACTTAAAAGGAAATAGGGTGCCAATAAAGGCAACAAATGTAGGAATATGCACACACACACATGCACATACATGCATGTATATATGTGCCCCACAAGACCTTTTACATAGTTAATGTTTACTTAAATTATATATATATATATATATTTAGCCTTTTCTTTGCTCTGTGTTCTTTAACCTACTGTGAACTTCTGTCTCAGATTATTTTCCTTCTGTACAGCACTCATGGTGCAGTTCTGTGGATACAAAGTCTTTCCGCTTTCTCATTCTTGAAGGATATTATCACAGAATATAAAATTTTCAACAAGTTAATATTGTAATCAATACTTTGAAAACACCAATTCAATGTCTTTTCTTTTCTGTTATAAAGTAAACCTATCATTCTCTCTGTGTCTCGAAGATGCTGACATTTTCTCTGGGTTTTAGCATTTTTATGTGAGGCATTTCAACATAATTTTATTTGCATTTGTCCTGCTTGAGTTTTACATGGTCTCTTTTATTTGTGACTTAAAATTGTTCGGGAAAGCGTTGTGTATTTTCCTTGGTTCTTGTACCTGCTGCAATGAAAAATTGAAGGGCAGAGACAGCAGTGAAGCAGAGTAAAAGTTTTATTTAAAGTTACTTAGAGAGAAAGTACAGGTGACCTCAGAGAGAGAAGTGTCCTGAAAGGTTGGGGGTTCCCCCTTTTAATTTTTTTCAGGAATGTGACAAAGGGCTAGGGGTGTGGACTTGTTAAGCAGCCCCAAGTAACTTTGATGAGACATTGTTTCTTATCAGTCCTCTAGGTAAATCTGCAAAATTAGCTTTAACACAAGAAATTTACTGCTTTGGTTCCCTCCCAGGACAGCAGCTTCCTGGTTTGGGAACATTATCAATCATGACTGTCTGTCCTTCCTCCAAGGTGGGCAGAGTTATTTGTTTGCTAAATAATATGTTAAGAATCTTCTTAAACTTCCTGGGATTTTTTCAAAATGCAATTTTGTCTTTAAGGTGGGATCTCCCTGTCTTTATTATGCTGTTTATAGGTGGGCCTTTTAGCAGGCTAGAGTAAATCTTAAATGATCTAATTGACACATTGAAAACATGGGCTGTGCTCGGATAATTTTCCTTATCTGCGGAATATTCAAACATTCAAGGCCAAGTTGCTCCTGACCTTTTGAGCTTTAACTGATTAACTGATTAACTCTGAGTCTTTTCTGGCTTTCTAGTTTTAACTGGTTAACTGAGGCCTTTCTAGGGGGCTTTACTGGCCTTGTTCTCTTCCCACCCCACTCATCTCTGTTCCTGCCTAACAATATCATAACCTCTCAGATGACCAACCTAATACCTTAGGTTGTATATGGGCATGATAAGGCAGAAAAGCAATGAAATTGAAGGAATGGAAAATTTTAAGTTTGCTCTGAACCTTGGCCTAAACAGGCCCTGAGTACATAGTTTGTAAAACAGGCCCTGAGTCTAACCACAGAACAAATGGGCTATAAAGATAAGGTTAAGTTACTGAATGTTGAAGCCCTGTGGGGCCTTAATCGGAATGTCTAGCAATTATGTCATCAAACCCGCAGCTGGCCTCCCCACAAGAGTCCCATGACCTCCCCCATTCCTCCCCCTGGTTGTAGTTTTTTCTTTATAAACCCTTGAGAATTCTGCTCGGGGTCGAACTCCTCTACCCCTGCGTGGGTTATGAGTCTCGACCCCAGCGCGCTGGTGTGAATCAATAAACCTCTTGCAATGTGCATCAAGACCGGTCTCCTGTGAGTATTTGGGTTGCCGCTTATCCCGGGTTATGAGAGAGGGTCCGCTCCGCTGGACTTTCAAAATCAGTGTGTTTACAAATTAAACTGAGGAGATAAATCATCACAAGGAGAAGCCAACAAAAGCAACAAATGTAGGAGTTTTCAACTTAAGAAGAGCAGGTCATTTGACAAGTAGAAAAGATTCTGAAATTAATGTTTAGAAAATTGATTAAAAATATTACACACATCAAGCTAATCATTACACACACACACTATAACAGACATTTAAAAAAATTAAGGGTCTCAAGTAATAACAGAATTATTAGTTTCTAAGTGTTAAGTTGGAATGACTCAACTGGTTTTACTACAGCCATGTAACCTTATTAATTTCTTCTCTCAATGCATCACTGACTCTAAGTTTCAAATCATAACATTTATTATATTTGACTTTCTATTTAATAATTGTAATGAGATTTAAAATTCAATATTTTAAAAGTTGAAGACATCTTACTTATTTCTTCTCTATTAACAGCTTCATATTTGTTTTTTCTCTTTCACAAAATCCAAGGAACATCCTTTCAGTTATTTATTAACATTTTTGTCACATGTATCTCTTTCCATTGTTATTTCTGAAATCACTATTTAAGTTTGTTGATTCATCCTTTTCTTGCCTAAAGCTTCTCTCTTTATTCAATAACCTGGTATTTATTATTTTCTAAAAATGCAGGTTTCATTTTTTCCCCTATTATAGACATTAATAATTCCTTACTTGATATCCATTTTCCTGCAAAAAATATAAATTTACCTAATTAAATATACTTAGCTTCCCATCCTTTCTTGTACATGGAGGTAGCATGTGGCCCAATTATGGCCAATATGGTATAAATAGAAATACCAGAGTGGGAGAATGCTTTAGAAAAAGTATTTTTTAAATAGTAGAAAGCAGATTTGTTTGACACATGGCTCTTATGAATTGTACACCCTTCACTATTCTAAAATTGCACATAAATTGATGTTCAATCAATAATATGTGAATAATAGCTGAACTGAATGGGTTGGCATTCTTCATGTAAAAATATATATTTACTCCCTATAATGTGAAGTATAATTTTGGAATTTTTATAGATTGCTTTGTTTTATGATATGTATTTTAATGAAGCTTAACTTCAGAAGTTTGCCTTGCTATTTTGGTTAATTTTTTTAGGAATGTTATTACTTTTTCATCATTATTATAAGCTTAAATAATTGTTAATTTTAAAAGGAATGTTTAAAAATTTCACAGTTCAGCATGAACAATAGGCAATATGTAAAGTAGTGATATCACCAAAATATCTGCCTGATATTCAGGCAGGTTACTTACTTTAATAGATTTAATTAGATTTAGACCTTGGTCCTCAACCTTGCCCAATCAGAGAATATACCAGACTTGAAAAAATTGAGACATATATACAAATGTAATTTTTATTTACATTTATTTATTTTAGTACTGTACCTGAAAAAGAAAAGACAAACCTTACACTATCTCAGATTCCTTTTTTTAATATCTGGGTAACCCTGTTATATTGCCAAACCTTAAAATCTATTAAAGGTAGAGTTCCAGAAGGATTTGCATTTTCTGGTCCTGTTTTTCAGATTGCTGCAACATTGGTTTAGTCAAACAATTTAACGGTTTTACTAATTCAAAAAAGCTCATCTATTTTCATTTATATTGAAACACATTCAAAACTTTGCTGACAGTTTATTCATCTAACCCATTTTGTTGAATATATGCAGGCTTTTCTTTTGAATTCATTGAGACTTGTTTGATGAGTAATATGGTTTATCTGGGAAAATGTTTCATATGCACTTGAAACCAATATACATTCTGCAGCTGTTTGTCGGAGTGCTCTATAAATGTGGTTCAGGTCAAGTTGACTGACAGTGTGGTCTGCCTTGTAGATATCAATCTATTGAGTCGGGGGTGTTGAAATCATTAACAGTAATGGCATATATTTTTTTCCTGTTTCTCCTTTTATTTATGTTAGTTTTGCTTTCACAGAATTTTTTGCTCTTATCAGGGCACACACATTTAGGATAAATATGACTTCTTGTTGTATCATATGAAATATCTGTCTTGTTTTAGTATAAGAAATGCATGTCTTCATCTCAGGTCATGCTCCTTTCCCTTAAGTCTGTTGCTTGGTATTACTAAAGGCCACTCCAGATTGCACATGATTAGGGTTTGCATATTATGTCTTCCATTGTTCTAGTTTTATTTCTCATTGTATTTAAAGTATATTATATATATTTATTGATGACAGCTTAGAGTTATTTTTATATTATTAGCTATTTCTGCATTTTAAGTAGTTTGCTTAGTCCATTTATATTTAGTGTATTCCTGAAATGGTTGGGTATAAGTCTAATAATAAACTTCCTTTTTCCCCTTTTACTCTCATCTGTTCATTGCTACTTTTTTCTTCTTTTCCTGACTTATTTTAAAAGCAAGTGATTATTATTTATTACTTCCTTTGCTGTACAGAAGCTTTTTAGTAGTAGTCCCACTTGTTTATCTTTTTGTTGCCTTTGCTTTGGTGTCAAGTTTTAAAAAATCATCACTAAGACTGATAACAAGGAGCTTAATCCCTGTGTTTTCTTCTAGGAGTTTCATTGTTTCAGATGTTGCATTCAAGTCTTTAATTCATTTTGAGTTGATTTTTGTGTCTGGTGTAAAATAGTGATGGTTTAAGATAGTTTTCCCATATCTTTGAAATTTGTTCAAATGCTTTTTCTGTATATACTAGAAGAATCATATGTTTTACTTCTTTTTTGATAAATTTAAGTGAATAATATTTCAAGTGCTTTAAATAACTATGCAATTTTAGGGATTAACCACAACTAGTATTCATATATTATTTATTATATATTGAAAGGTTAATTTTTTTACTACTTTAGAAATTTTTCTATATTCTTAAGTATGATAGGCTATTATTTTATTTTTAATGTCTCTGTCAGGTTTTAGAATTATGATAATGCAGCCCTTACACTGAGAAGTGTTTCTACTTCAATTTTCTGACAAAATTTGTGTAAGTTGTGTACTTTTTGTTTTTAATGTATTTCATAGAATTCCCCAGTGAAACAATCTGGGTTAGAATTTTCTTTGTAGGAAAGTTAATCATGAACTGATTTAACAGTTCTAGGTAGGGGTATTCAGAAGATCTGTTTTATATTATGCCCATTTTTGTAAGTTATTTTTCTAATTGGCCCATATTACCTAAGTTGATAAAGTTTTTCCTCCCTATTAATCTCCTTTTAATAATATAAGATGTACAGTGATACACTCTCTCACCTTCCATTTCTTATATTGTCAGTTTTGTTCTTTTTTTTCCCCTGATCAGACTAGTTAGGGGTTGACTATGTCTGTCTTTTCAAAGAACATTAGCTTTGCTAGTTTTTTACATAAATTTCTATAAAATATCTTTAAATAAAATGAATATTAATTTGATATCATTTGACATTTTATCAATCTATATTAGATATCTGCATATTAAATAGAAATTATAAAGTTTTAAAATGATCAAATATTAATCTACAAAATCAAATAAAAATACAATGATTTTTAAAACCATTTTAAAATTGAAAATATAAATAGGCATAAATAAGTCATTCCTTTTCAGACACTTAACGTTGAACCTTAACTCTCACTTATGACAATAAGTTCCATTTTGTGTAGCTATTCTGTTACAAGCATCAAAATAGATAACACTTAGAGTGCTAGAAAAATGCTTGACATATAAAAGCTTGTAATAAATCCCAGTTTATCCTTTCTCCTTTATCTTCTTTTTCCTCTTTTGATTCTTCAATATTTATAGTTCAGGTTGCAATAAACATTTGTTGATAATGGTTCTTTTCAATTTATTATTTTAGTAGCTTTTCCAAGTTATAATTGACATATAATAAGTATGCACATATTTAAAGTGTACAATTGGACACATTTTGGCATGTGGATGTACCCGTGGAACCACCAGCACAATCAATCAGGATAGTGCATATATTTAGCACCACAACAGTGCCAATGCCCCTTCAATCTCTCTCCCTTTCCAGAACTCGCCCTCCCAGGCAACCAATGATGTGCTTTCTATCACCATAGATTTAATTTGCATTTTCTTGAGTTTTATATAAATGAATTCATGCGGTATATATTATTCATTATCTGATTTCTTTTGCTCAGTTTAGCTTTTGATATTCATCCTAGTTGTAGTATAAAACAAGTTTATTTATTTTATTGCTGAGTAGTATTTTAAAGTTATTTTTTTTCCTTTCTGAAGCATTGTATAAAGTTGGTTAGATTATCTCTATAACACCTTAGAAAGTGTTTCAAGAAAATGTGTTTTTGTCAACGTCACATAGTTTGTCAGGGATGAGATATTCCTGTTTCAGCCAAATTAGCACACTCTTTAAGGAAGCTAATCTTAGTATTCATTGGTTGACATAATTGGAACATGTTTTTTGCTCATGGATAGCAAATACCATGTATTTAAAGAAATACACAATAAAAATGAAGTTTGAGAATATGGTTCTACCGAGATACTAAACAATAGTAAGTTATAATGAGATAAATTGAGTAAAATAATAAATGGCAAAGAAAAATAACCAATTTTATTTTTTGTGAAGCATATCTAGGAACTGCATTTTCAAGCAATATGTATCTATTTCCATAATTTAGAAATTAGCAATATGTTTAATAAAAGTTCACTTGCCAAAAATATCAATGGTATGCCAAATTTTTCAGACAGAATTTCAGATATATACATGTCACATGTAAAATAAGAAAAAAAAGTAAGCAAGATTATTTGAATTGATAATTATTGAGGGAAAACAAAGCCATTTTTAAAGTGTTTCCTCTAGGAAATGCTTTTGTGCCTCTTGGGCATGTGAATTGTGCTGCCCTCTGTCTTTTAATAATATAATGCTTCTCCAGTGATTCCATGAGCAAACCACACTTCAAATCAAATTAATTATAAAACCCAAATAGTCACAAACAAAGCTTCTGCTCTTCCATATGACTGGCACATCCTAGAATCACTTAAAGTATGACTGCACCACTTTAAAGGTACATAATATAATGTTTAATGTAGAATATTTAAAATTATAGAAGTCTGATGCTATGATACTATAGTGTTTTATCCTACATATCTGAATATTACTTGACATTTCCAGTAAAGGTCTGTTTGAAATCCAGGGTGTCTAAAATATCCTAGGGTCAAATTCATGTCTGAGTACTTCATACTCAACACAACCAGGATTAAATCCAGCAGCCACTACCAAAATATATTTTGCACTTACTCTTAGGTAGTTCTGTTAAAATGATACCTCACATACAGTTTCAAATCTTCAAAGTCTGCAATAGCATCTTTTCCTTTATCAATTATTTACAAATTTAAAGGTTGGGATGACCTAATTTTTATATTACTGCAAATAATCATTAGTAAAGCCACTGATGTAGATAAGATCTCTCTCTCTTGCCTCACTGCCTCTAGCAAGTAATTGCTTGCTACCGGTTTCCCACCACTTACTTCAGCTTCTTCATATAAATCACTCACACTTGCCTGAAGTAAGGTTGCTCAATCATAGTCACTCTCAAATTTATAAAACCAGAGTTGTTCAATACTGTTCCTTGCAAACATCTTATAACTTTTCTGTTGTCTTGTCCTATATTATTTTGTTTTCTTCATTCATCTGTCAGGAGACAACATTGCACATATTTAATTCTTGAAGGCTTTATTTTTAATAGAATAAACCTTTGCATTTCTTTTAATATCAAAGGTTTTATACCGCTCTTACAGAATTTATGGCATTTCACTTAAATTGTCCTTGGTGTCATGCATGCTATTTCCTCATAAATTGCAAGTTGTTTTGAGGAAATGAACTAGAATACTATCTTGCATGAACTACAAAGCACTCATTTTTCTGCAGAGTTGAATTTTAAGAATTAAGTAAATTTATAAAGAGCTTTATTTTATATAAACCATTTAATGTAATAACAGCTGATAGTGTATGTTTTGGTGGACAGAAAATTGTTTAAATGACCTTTGAACAAGAATGGGTTTCTTAACTGATTCTTTCTTAATTTATTCCATATTTATTTATAGACCTCCCACTATGTACAGTACTATTCTAGATACAGACAAACCTAGGACCTGTAAAGAGCAGAAAAACAGAGCTCCCACACTAAAGTGACTTATAAAATTACAGTGAAATATCTTTCATATAAGTTTTGCAGAGTCTCTTCCCATGTCTTCCCCATCAATTCATACGGGGTATGTGTCAAGGACTTCATTTATCACATTATAATGCTCCAAATATAGATATTTTTTAAATGTTAACTCAAAATTTTAATAGAATTTAGAAACATGGAACTATACATTTTGGTACATATGTACAATGTATTTATGCAGAAAAGTTGTAAAATTCTGTAATAACAATATGGTATTTTCATTTCCACTGCAATAACTATCACTTATGACTTTAACAATATCTTATAATATTCACAAATGACAAATTAGTATCAGATCACTAGAACAGTTCCAATAAAATCATCTATTTTATCATTCATATCAGTTTCCAGTAAAATTTATTAAAAGAGAAATTTTTGATGAAATTCTCATGTTATTTTTTAAAGATTTGTATTTTCATTTACATTCTACTAATTTATAATTTAGTTTATTTTTACTGAGGTACATACAGAAAAATGCACAAATCTTACTGTACAGTTTGATGAATTTTGACATGTGTGTATACCCATGTAGCCAACACCCTAATGGAGATGCAAAACATTCTGATTTTTTCCTCTTCATCTTTTTCATCCTTTCCCCCTGCCTGCATGATAACCAGTTGGTTCTCTGAGTTCATTATTCTATTTCAATTTTGTTATGTTTTTTAGATTCCACATATAAATGAAATCACACAGTACTTGTCTCTCTCTGACTAATTTCATTTAACATAATACCCTCAAGGTCCACCCACTTTGTCACAAATGGCAAGATTAATTTATTTTGGCTGAGTAATATTCCATTTTATATATATGTACCACATATTTTTATCCATTCTTCTATCAACTGACTTAGGTTGTTTCCATATTTTAGCTATTATAAATAGTGCTGTGCTAAACATGGCAGCACATATCTTTTTGAATTAGTGATTTGTTTTCCTTGGGTAAATTCCCAGAAGTGGAATTGCTGAGACTTCTATAATGTAAATACTAGAATATTTGATGTCCTCAAACTCCCTATAGCTATCCTCATTTCTTTTTATTTTTTCATCTACTCAATTAGAGTGCTTTCCATTATTCTGTAGTCTTAGTGGCTGATCTGTTCTGCATCCTCTCGTCTACTTTTGATTCCCTCTAGTGTATTTTTTATTTCATTTATTATATGCTTCATCTCTGGATGGTTCATTTTCAGATTTACTGTCTATTCATTGAAGTCCTTCCTGAGCTTATTCATTCTCCTCCCAAGTCTGGTGAGGATTTTTACCACGATTGCTTTGAACTCTTTATCAGGCAGATTAACTCTATTTCACTTAGTTTTTTCTGAACTTTTGTCTTGTTCTGTAGTTTGGAGCATATTGTTTGACTTTCTTGCTTGATTGTATGAATCAGTCAAAGGGGCTCCCTCTCCCAGTCTTAAAGGATTGCAGGGTCCCTGAGTAGACTATGGTGGTGGTTTTGACCACCTGGAGGCCAAGTCAGTCTGAGATTGGATGTTCTGGTCCTGGGGCTCCCAGGGCGTTTGCTGAAGGTCTCCTGTGTGGTTTCCAGATGGGACAGGGCTGATAGGGTGCAATCAAAGGCTTATAGTCTGGGTTGTTCCCAGATGGGCAAAGGGCTGGACCCTCTCTGGTGGGGTGATTGGAGGCAAAGAGTCACTGATAGTCTCTCAGGTGGGCACCAGCTGGATACAGGCTAATGGGATGGCCGGGAGTGGATGGATGAAGTCTGGGAGTCTCCCATGGTGGCACTTGTCTGGGGCCATAAAGTCAGGGTGGTCAGAGCAGAAAGTGTATGGGCAGAATGATCCTGCATGACTGTCATGCTAGAACCACCTTGGTGGGACTACTGGATTTCTGACCGGCATGTTTGGATATGGTAAGGGCTGGGATGCTGCCTCATCATGTCTAGAGATGATGCATTTACTCTGACCCTGTTCTTCATAGCCTGTGTGTGTGGGGAACATAAACAGTGGCTCTCACCCTGTTCCTGTCACCACTAGCAACATGAGGGGTAAATGATTTCCTCGCCTGTTCCCATCTGCCCAACGTTCCCAGTGTGTGGGGCATGTAAAGGTCCCATTCATGCTAGGAGTGTCTGGGAGGAATGTAAGCAATAGTGCTTACCCTGCTTCCTTCCACACTAGCAGTATCCTTGGGTGGATGCAAACCATGGTGCTCACCAGCTCCTCTGGTACTGGAGTGAGCTCCAGCAGTTCCCCTGCTATTTGGGAGTCAGATTTATTTATTTATTTATTTATTTATTTGTTTGTTTGTTTGTTTATTTTTACAATTTATTTTGGTATCATTAACCTACAGTTACATGTGCAATATTATGGTGATTAAACTACCCCCTTCATCAGGTCCCCCCCACCAACCCCATTACAGTCACTGTCCATCAGCATAGTGAGATGCTATAGAGTCACTACTTGTCTTCTCTGAGTTGTACAGCCCTCCCTGTGCCTCCGCTACCTTACGTCTGCTAATCGTAAAACTCCTTTTACCTTCTTATCTCTCCCTTCCCACCCATCTTCCCCAGTCCCTTTCCCTTTAGTAACTGTTAGTCCGTTCTTGGGTTCTGTGAGTCTGCTGCTGTTTTGTTCCTTCAGTTTTTTCTTTGTTCTTATACTACACATATGAGTGAAATCATTTGATACTTGTCTTTTTTGGCTTTACTTATTTCACTGAGCATAATACCCTCTAACTCCATCCATGTTGTTGCAAATGGTAGGATTTGTTTTCTTCTTATGGCTGAGTAATATTCCATTGTGTATATGTACCACCTCTTCTTTATCCATTCATCTACTGATGGACACTTAGGTTGCTTCAATTTCTTGGCTATTGTAAATAGTGCTGCAATAAACATAGGGGTGCATCTGTCTTTTTGAAACTGGGCTGCTGCATTCTTAGGGTAAATTCCTAGGAGTGGGATTCCTGGGTCAAATGGTATTTCTATTTTGAGTTTTTTGAGGAACCTCCATACTGCTTTCCACAATGGTTGAACTAATTTGCATTCCCACCAGCAGTATAGGAGGGTTCCCTTTTCTCCACATCCTCGCCAACATTTGTTGTTGCTTGTGTTTTGGATGTTGGCCATCCTTACTGGTGTGAGGTGATATCTCATTGTGGTTTTAATCTGCATTTCTCTGATGACCAGCGATGTGGAGAATCTTTTCATGTGCCTGTTGGCCATCTGAATTTCTTCTTTAGAGAAGTGTCTATTCATGTCCTCTGCCCATTTCTTAATTGGATTATTTGCTTTTTGTTTGTTAAGGTGCATGAGTTCTTTATATATTTTGGATGTCAACCCCTTCTCTGATACATCATTTATTAATATATTCTCCCATACTGTAGGATGTCTTTTTGTTTTACTGATGGTGTCCTTTACTGTACAGAAGCTTTTCAGCTTGATATAGTCCCACTTGTTCATTTTTGCTTTTGTTTCCCTTGCCCGGGGGGATATGTTCATGAAGAAGTCGCTCATGTTTATGTCCAAGAGATTTTTGCTTATGTTCTTTTCTAAGAGTTTTATGGTTTCATGACTTACATTCAGGTCTTTGATCCACCTTGAGTTTACCTTTGTGTATGGGGCTAGACAGTAGTCCAGATTCATTCTCTTACATGTAGCTGTCCAGTTTTCCCAACACCAGGTGCTGAAGAGGCTGTCATCTCCCCATTGTATATCCAAGGCTCCTTTATCAAATATTAATTGACTGTAGGTGTTTGGGTTAATGCTTGGATTTTCTATTCTGTTCCACTGGTCTATGGGTCTGTTCTTGTGCCAGTACCAAATTGTCTTGAGTACTGTGGCTTTGTAGTAGAGTTTGAAGTCAGGGAGCGTAATTCCCCCTGTTTGATTCCTCCTTCTCAGAATTGCTTTGGGTATTCGGGGTCCTTTGTGGTTCCATATGAATTTTTGAGTTATTTGTT